>UZAN01047592.1:0-26027 GCA_900618425.1 Echinostoma caproni | reverse complement strand
AAGCCGCAACCTCGACGTTAGGTGTGTTTAACGGAGTGACTGTTTCACTTTGGAGCTGCTCTCTGGTCATGAGCAGTGCTCCTCCCCCTATACGATTGTCTTCCCTATAGGTTCTGAAGACAGTGAAACCTTTTGGTTTTAACGATTCGATGTCTTCATTTGGTCGAAACCAGGTTTCCGTTATCGCTATGCAGTCAGAGTGGATGTACTCCGAGGTTAATTCACCCCATTTGTTCCCCAGGCTGCAGGCATTTGTGCTGAAAACCCGCATGCCTGATCTATGACTAAGGATGGGAACTTGGGGGTAGCACTTGGGCCCTAGTCCCGAGTTCGCCCTACGTTTATTGCAACGGAGGGTTTACGGGGTATGCCAGGTGTTTCTAGCCTGGACTTGCGTTTCAGGTTGGGCGGCTGCGCGTCGGCTGGGGTGTGACTCGGGCCAGCTAGTAGGAGGTACAACCGCAGTGGGTGTTCCCTTTGTCACCTTTAATACAACTCCAGGTAGTCGCAGAGAAGGTAACTTGATGGGTGTTACATTCGGAAGCAAGTTCTCTAATCGACCCTTCCGGGTATTGTCTGGTTCTACAGATATGACCCCTTTGGTCTCTGCCCTCAGTTGAGCAGAGGCTGCGAGGAAGGAATCACGGTGCCGTGGGTTGCTGAACTCGACCATTTTCCTAGCCGTAGCACCCTTTTTATGTTTGCGTGAGGAGGAGTGCCTGATAGTTTGAGGAGGGAGGTGACATGGTGCCTTATTAGCGCTTCCCTCTGCTTTGCTACCCGACAGAAAGGCTCAGCTAAGCCTTTGATTATTACATTCCTATGCCTCCCGAGAGCGATGTCGGTGTTCGCCTGGAGGGTTTTCATGCTGTTGATGTTCGCTGCAACTAACTTCGCTACTCTGGCTAGTTGAGTGGCTTGGTTGGCTAGAGAGTCGGTGATTGCCTTCAGTTGACTTGTCATGTCATCTCTAAGACTTTTCATATCCCGATGGTCGATGGTGGGCTGAATGTCCTTCCTTTCTATCACTGTGATATTTAGGAAGGAGCTACAGTGTGCCTCTGTGAGCTTTCATCGGTGGCAGGGGTTGGCCCGGTCCTTTTCTACGGCGAGCTACTCGCACTCGGCTTTAGTGGTGTCAGTATCTGAAAATCCGATTTAGGTGGGGCAACGGGTCTAGCGGCCTTTGCTTTGGCTACCTGTGTAATAATGTTTGCGCACGCATAACAAACCCATTGTAGGCATTTGTGCTCGGTGTAGAGTCGGTAGGCCTTGATGGTCAGTTTACAGCACTTTCAATGATACCAGGTATCGCAAAAGTCACAGCAGATACCCTCTCTTACACTAGCTAGGCAATCTGTTCTCCCACAGGGAAATACCCTGTCCTCAGTTTTAGGGCTAGCCATTTCGGCTGGAAAGCATTTTTTGCTCACAGCTCTCGTGGTCATCCGTATATCACCTGTTGCGTCCGGGTAGTAGGTTCTGGTGATAACAGCAGAATTTAAGAGCCTTAGGTAAACGGATATAGTTATAGATATATAGCCTGGAATTAATATGATAGAAAAATGAGAGAGATGTATAATGGTAAAAAGAGACTCAAGAGCACGCACTGGCTAGGAACATCAACCACAAGCCAAAGTTAACGCGGACGCTGGACTAACCGAGTTTCTTCAAAGAAGGCAACAACTCACGCCTAGGCTCACCTTCGTAGCACCCTGAGCTGACCCTTAGGCGAGTACCAGTCGATTTTAGCTAGACTTGAATCTACCGTGGTCTGATTTGTATGCTTTGAAGAAGATTTTCTCGAGTTTCACCGCACGCTCCGATAAATAATACCACGCGCGTTCAAGGTCAAGGTCATATAACAGTGCCAATCATGACCAGGATCGACACTATCTATGACAACTAAACGCAAGTTACCTCAACAATCCTGAGTGCGGTAAGGAGCAATACGACTATTGCTCCGAACGAGTAAGATGACAGACAACTCGTGACCAACGGTTTGTAGGACGAGACCTGCAGTGAAAGGTTTACACGTGTAGCGATGCTGCTTGACTCCTCGGGACAAGTGACAATTCCGCGGTTGAGCGTAAACAGGTAAGGTGCACCTGGCAACTACAAACCAGTTTGACCAGCGTGTTGTGTAAAGGCTTGGAAACAATTGTTAGGATTGCTCTCTGTGAGCACGTCTCTCAACATCAGTTGATTAGCCTTGCCCAGCACGGTTTTCTCAATAAGAGGTTGTGTCTGAGCAACCTTCTTTGTTTCTTAGACGAAGTTACAAGGAAGTTAGATGGAGGTCAGAAAGTCAGAGTGTGCTCCCTGGACTTCAGGAAAGTTTTCGACTCGATGAATCACCGACTCCTACTAATGAAGCTCAGGGGTTGTGGTCTCCCGATAGCTCTAATTAGATGGATAGAAGCTTTCCTCACAAACCGGACCTATAGAATTCGAGTAGGAGAAGCTCTGTCGAACGTCGGTAACGTATCCAGCGGAGTGCTTCAGGGCTCAGTGCTAGGCCCGATGCTCTTCCTGCTGTTTATAAATGTCTTGGTCCAGGAACTAGCGGTTCCTGCCTTCATTTTTGCCGACGACGTCATGCTAGTGAACTCAGGGCCGGTAGATCAGCTGGAAAATGAAGTGGGACTTGGAGCTACCAAGTGTCATGTTTTAAATACTGTAGGGCTTCCGGTTCGAGTGGCTAAGACCACGGAACCGACGGTCTTCGCTCGAGTAAACCGAATGCGAAGACTTTAAGCCTAGTGATCAATGCCTGGCAGCCGCACAAAAAGCGAGGAGGCAATTGTACCAGCTCAAGGCAGCCCTTTCGTCAAGGAAGGCTGAGGTTTTCGTACCTCCGTATAAGGCCATAGTTAAGCCGCAGTTGGAATACTGCGTGCAGGCTTGGTCTCCCTACTTGAAGAAGGATATAAATTGCCTCGAGAGGGTGCAACGGTTAGCTACTAGAATGATCGCGGGAATGAGGGGTAAGTCATATAAGGAGAGGTTAGAATCCTTAGGGCTTTTCTCCATGGAGAGTAGACGCCTGAGAGGCGACATGATTGAAACCTTCAAAATAATGAAGGGACTGACTGGGCTAGAAGCCGAAAGCCTGTTTACCCGAGCACCGCTCGAGTCAACCAGGGGGCATCATTTGAAGTTAATGAAGCCCAGGAGCCGACTTAACCTTAGGTATAACTTCTTCACGAGTAGAGTGATAGATGAGTGGAATCAGCTACCATCTTCACTAATAAACTGTAGGACAGTCGACGAGTTCAAAAGCAGCTAGATGGGGTCTGGACGAGCCTGTATCCAGAGATCGTGTAGGGTGCCTGCTTTTGACAGTAGGTGTCTATGCTGCGCTTTTTCAAATAACCTCCCTTTGCAGGTACGGACGCGCCAAGGGAGACAGTTCGAAACGAAGGAACGGTCGACAAGAAGTTGAAGCTCCGGAAGACGTGTTTCTAACTGGAGCAAGAATCTGGACGCTCGATAGGCGAAAGCCTTTACCGTCCTGTGCGACCTGACCTGACCTGACCTGGTAAAACAAAAGGAAGAGGGCTGCGGCCATACAAACGTTTCCGGAGATTTTACAGAACTAGGGAAGACGGACGGCGGTGGAGCGTTTCGAACCCGGGACTCCCAGGTCACCAGTTGATGACCTATTCACTTGGCCACCCCCACCCTATTTAAAACTTAAAATTGGCTTAATCACTCGACCGGTTTTTAAGTGGGTAGTGCACTTGCGTTATACCTGTGAGAACCGGAGTTAAAGAAGAGAACATGCACCTCTTGGGGTTTATAGGAGCATTCTGGAACTGAAATCCGTCAAGTAATTGTTGCGATTCGTAAAAGGACTGGAGATCTAATGACGTAATGAAATCCGCCCTGCATCAATCTAACCCAATACCAGAAGTTGGAATAAAATCATAAAGCAAAAATTAACAAAGCGGCTGTTTTTCAATAAGCCTAAAATGCGACTGCACGAGGATATAGTGTTTGCCTAAGAAGGAGCGAATAGTTTATGTACAATCACCATAGTAATGCGTATATTTTCTCCTTGTGTACTTGTTTAGTCAGAGTATGCATGCATGGATTACAGCCCAACTGTGTGAAGTGATGAAGAATTTCTCCAACTATAGTCTGCCTGTTTCGCCGAATTTGCATGAATATCAAACCAAAACAATGCTAATTCATAGTACTCTATGGTGTTGGATTAAATACCACAAAACCTGAACTCACGCAACTAAAATCAACAAATGAAGAGAACCAAGTTCACTGTCTATCGGGCGCACTGACTTCAGGAACGACTTTTCACATGGCAAGTTAAAAATTGGCGGGATACGGATAGACGCACTTTTCTAATGCGGCTGTCTTAGATAGGTTTTCAGACATTTATTGATGTTGATACCAGCTATGAAGAGAGCGAATCACTTCAGTAGGTGCTGAATCTATTGCTATACGTTTTCTCACTAAGTATAGGTAATTATAGGAAGGAGAAGCAAATACCAATCTCCACCTAGCCCGCAGGTGAATTTCCCAATTGAATCATCCTTTCGAGAAGGTATCTTCCGAATTGGAAGTAAGGGAGCCTTGTAAATTATTCAAAATATAGTTTTCTTAATCAATTAAAATCAACTCCCATCAAGCGAAATTTTCCAGTCTTCCTTCGTCGATATTCAATGTGGCCTGTCATACAGCAATTATATCATGTATCATTTCGAAGTGATAAATTTCACCGGGATTATCTTGCACAGTGAGGCTTGCGTTTGTTTCAGCGGTAAACGTAATGATCATGACTATAAGATGATTTGTTGAAAGCGTTGTTCTCATTAGACAGACACTTGGAGCATCTGTTGGGATGCTGATTTTCTGAATATCCCGGGTCTGAAAAAAGCAGACAAGCAGCTTTCTTCAGACTGGTAGATGTAATTATGAAGCAAATTTTTGCTATGTATTTTCTGTATTTTCTCAGACAGCTTTTGTATGGCCCCGGCGCCGCTTCATGAAGGTTTGCCGAATATTTGTATATTCAATAAATAAAAAGGGGATTAGAAAGACATTTGTACATTCATTGTATTTTTTGAGCTTTTGATAAGCGGTTTTTAAGCACCGGTTGGTTAGATTGTGCTGTAAAGGCTTGAATCTAGGACTCATTGGCCACCGCAAAGCCCACTGAATGTAGACAGCTCTAAAGGGAATAATGCATATTTACATATCAGAGTGATACTTTGAGGAATCGTCGGGACATGCACAGCCTTGCTTTTTGCTCTCTCTTTTTCATGTAACACAAAATTCAGAAGCGTTTCAAGCAATCCAGCACAGTTCTTGAGTCGGCAGTGGTTTTATGGATTCCAATTTTCAACCGCAAAAGCTCAGCACAATAGCTCAAACCTCAGTTGTGTTAATCTTAGCTCCACAATCTGATACGCGACAGACGATTGCAACACAATCACGATCAGGTGCAAACCTCGTCTTTGGGATGAACAAACCTGGAACAAATAGAAGAAACCCGGATGAAACTAACTGCTAATTGATAATACAATTGATAATACAATCAAATAGAGCTTGTCGCTGCTAATGCTAAGCAAGGCAACCTAAAACTCGTAGCGCAGCGTACAAATGAAGGTCGTGCACCAGTAGTGGATAAGTACGAACCCCCTCGGTCACAAAAGTATGATCAACCGACTAAAAACGTTCCGACCTCCCAGCTGCATGTAGATCAAATATTGGATGACTTAGTCCCCGGGGCTGAACGTGCCTCCTCGTAATTAAGTACTGGCTTACCTTAATGTTACGTAAAACTTAGCTGTGACGTAAGCCATCCATTTCTTCCCTACATTTTAGCTGAATAACTTACCGGATTGCAAGCGCAGGGGTGAATGCCTGAGTAATGTACCAACCACCAGATGAATTTCGGATCGAGCGAAGCCACCATCTCTTATGCGCAAACTACAGTGCAGCAAACAGTGCGCCATTATTCTGCAATATTTGCGTTGGTTACAGGTTTAAAAACATGTTCAAACAAAGGGAAAAGGTTTGAAACATTGAAATTCACTGGATTTGAGAAGATGGAGTCTTTAGAAGTTCAACTATTCTATATAAATAAATGGTGTCTTCGTTCAGCTCGTAAGCATTGAAACTTAAGTGTTCTATTGACGCAGCTTTTGTTCAACATCTATGACGCTTTGGCCGATTATTGATTCCTCCAATACACATCTTGTGTTCATTATCATAATGTTCTTTTCTGGATTCTCAGCATGAATGTGGTTGTATGCAACAGGTGGTCCGTTATCAAGCCGTCAATTGTTTCAACTTCAAAGCATATTAAGTTGGAATTTATATCTATTGTGTGTGACATTAGTAAAATTTATAGAACAAATCTAGATACAAAAATCGACTTATTTTTCCAAATAAACTCGTAAAATTGCTGTAATTTTGCTTATGTACTTAAGTCCTGAAGTTGTGACGGGTTTGGTNCTTCGTCGATTGTTGAAGGTGCCGAGTTTGTTTTGTTCTATATTCTCCCTCGTTCACACACAGACATGGACACATTTCACATAGTTCTAATTCACCCTAACGTTTTATCTCACATTAGAACTCATTCATTAGCACGTCCTTTTAAGTGCTCAATAGCGACTAATCAATGTTCCGGTTGATTTATTTGCTCTTTTTCATGTACCTGAACCGTTTTCCTTTCTAATTGACTGGAATGGAACGATGTTTATCGGCCATTGTTGTATGACTGGANGGAAGATATTATGGAAAAATCTTGTCAGATATGAGGGGGCACTTGGTGCTTTGATATATTGACCTGTTATACGCACTACTGTCGATCGATTTTTCAGTAGTGAGGAATTTAAAATTAGTGAAATTGACGTTATGCTACTACAAGTTCAAAGTGTTCCAGTTCTAATTCGTTCGCTCCGTTTTGCACAATCACTAGGCTCTGTTTTACTGTCATAGATGCCGGTCTTACTATGGAGACAGTTTGGTAATTTCTCGCATGACAAGTGCTTTGGATTTTCGTTAGAACCATTCATAATGAGGGAAAAGGAGCAACAAATAGCTGCTTTATCCTATTTGAACAGTATCCGTTATATGTACATTTTTGTCTGTCGGAAATAAAATATTTAAAACTTGGAGAACAAGCAAAGACTTTTGAGATAAATCCACATTCAAAACCTTAAGCGGTATATACTTGTTATCTGTCCACACATGACGCTTAAGTTGTTCACCTTTCCACCGTGTACCTGAGAACTTAAGAGTTTGACTTCTGAAGCGCCGGTTGCAACTGGGACACAAAGCATGCAAACTACGATACAATCCCAACGCGGAAGAAAGAACCACTTAACTGTTTTGCCGATCATCCCTTAAGACGTGTACGGTAAATGAAACATATCTTCTCTGGTTTCCCAAATTGGCTGAAATCGAACGAAATTGGTTGAAATAATGAAGTGATTTCAAAAACGACCAAATAAATGTAAAGTAAAACATGTTTATCTCATAACGCTTTACGGTTTCATCAGAGGTGGGCAAACTTGGATGCGTAAACTAAAATGTCTGACCTAATACTGCCTAAAGGTGAAGCGGATGGGGTCAGATGCCCAGCAGGAAATGGATGGGAAAGTTAAATTGCGTTTAAATTGTTGTTTGGCAGTTTTGAAATTTGTATGGTGGTTGTGTAAAGTCCGGTAGCCTCGGTGGGATTCGAACCCACACATAGACTCCGCCTACGCTTTTTACGCACACGATATACCAGCTGAGCTACGAGGCCACACCGATTGCACTGATCTTTTCACACTCGAACTTCACAATCGCCATACAAACTTCAAATCCCCCAAACAACGATTTGAACATATAACCTTGGCTTAGAAACTCATTCAGGGGACTCCGGTGAATTCCGGGGAAAACCTGTCGGGGCGGTCAGCTTACACACTAACTGTTGGATGTCACATACCTCTGTAAATTGGATGGGTAATTCGAATGTGAATACATCAGTGCTATCGGTGTGGTCTCGTAGCTCGGTTGGTGGAGCGTGCGCGTACAAAGTATAGGTGGCATCCATGCGTGTGTTCGAATCCCACCGTGGCTACTGAACTTTTCAAAATCGCCATAGAAATGACGTTTAGACAAAGTAAAACTTAACATAATTTTCCGCATAAAGCGAACCATTTGTCGCGTGGTTTAAACAAATCACTCACTCCGACAACGCCCAAATTAATTATTCGAGAGCATTATCAACCTCACTGAGGTGACGCATTTGGAAGAATAGTGTAGTTTTGCTCCTGGGATTGGCGCGCAATTTTCATTCCAATTATCACCTTGAGGTTCTATGAAAATCCGGTAATCATCTTTCTCAGGTGAACGCTTAGTTTTGTCTGCTGAAGCCTCAACATGTTCCGGGGTTTAGCGACTATCTATCGATTACGATTAATTTAATTGGTCATTCCCAACATGATCATCGTCATAGCTGACATTTATTACCATTTTCCCTAATTTTCAGGTGGAACCTAACTGTTAATGTAACGTTGTAAATTGATTATCCATTTACAAGTTACTGCCTTCATCGCTACTATTGTCCGATGTGACAGATACAGCTCGTGGCGTAAATTGATTCGGAATGCCCACGGTCGTCGTGACACACGGGGAACAACGTCTCGAGTAAAGAGAGAAATCGAATTTGGTAGCGAAGAAATAATTATTCGTTCCAACTACATAGGATGTCGATCATACAAGGTGCTCGTTGTTTCATTCGATTTACCCGGACATCATAGGCGTGTTTTGCAGCGGAAGTTGTACTGACTTAACCACATAAAGCTGTTCTGATGCAGACTGGGAAATGGATATTCATTATGGCTGACCGGAATAGCGTTATGTTAATAACAGGAAACACGTTTCACAGAATACCATCAGAATGATGAATTTCTCGCCGAAGTAATAACCAGATTCGAATAAGTGAAATAAAGGTGAAAACTAGTCGAGGTTCAGCGCTTCTTTTATTGGTTACTACCATGTCAAAAAAACAATTTTTGCTTCGTTGGGTGATCGCGGATGTTTCGAAACGATCAAATAAATTAGGCACGAAATATAACAATTATTCTGTGTTGTATACAGTCGCTTTGGCATGATACTAGATTTTGATGTAAAAATTACCAAAAATGTTTTCTTCACAACAACTTTATTCAGGGCAATACTAATCAAGAGAAGGTTGTGAATCAGTTAACGAGACTGGATTTAGCATCCTGCGTGTCTTAGATTTATTGATTACGGTTCGTAGTACAATGATCTAAACTTGATATTTTAGTCATGTTTTGTTATTTCTCAATTTGGAACATTATATCATCTATTATTTAATTGGTTGGATTGTTATTTGGGATGCAGGAGCTGCCAGTTCAATAGCTGCTCTGTTATGCAATGAAAAGTGTGCAATTGGGTGGTGGTAGTGGTTTGGTTTGAACACAACCAGCAGAGTGATGAGAACCGCTTGGAGTATACCTCCCACTCCCCCGAAATCAGCTGAGAGCAAACGGAATGTGCGACACTGGATCTGTTCTCGACGATTTTAGTTACGGACTAGCTCATAGGAGAACAGAGAAGATGGTTTTAGTTTTACCAGTCTTAAAATAGTGAAGCCACGAGATCAGTGATACCGATGTGTTTAGGGTTAGTTGCATACGATGCAACAGCTTCGGCAATCGAAGGTTCCTCCATATGGTCCAATGTGTCGAAATGGCGTTGACCTTCCTCTTCCAAATACTGGTGAAAAAGCATAATCCAATGAATTTCAGTGAGGGGAATATTCGGATGTAGCACAGGGAAAGGTGTCATTTGATGTTGAAATGTTTTTCAATGAAGCCAACTAAGTAGTGAGGGTGTTCTGCGGCAATGAACCAAAAGGGCTAAACTATCGCAAAGTGGTTCATTAATCCTGTCGCTATTTGTTAAGTTTGGATTTCAAACTGGGTAGTCCGGGACTCGTAGCCCGCTAGCAAAGTAGAACAACCGTAGGCAGGGTAGGATAGGTTTATTGTTACTCGTTCACAATCAATCGTGTCAAGAGTATGTTCAACAAGGTAGCAATAGAAATAACAACCAACCAGGATTGGGCCCATGTCGGCCGGCGGTATTGGCATAGGCAAGTGCGTGAAGTTGATCTAACTGAGTAGATATCAATCGATAACATCTGTGGAACGAGCAAATTAACGATGCGCAGGTTAGCAGAACGTACGCACTTAAGCCGAAGACACGCATGCAACACTCGGGTTCGAAGCCCGCTGTGGGTCTTGCTTGATCTTCCGACAGCCCGGAGAACTGGTTTCTTCCCTCGTTGATTGTTTTACTTATGACTTGCCCCACAACATTGACTAAAATCAGTTAGGAGTAGATGCTATTGAATAGGGAATCGCAAAACGAAAACAAAATTATTATCGGTACACATTTTCGCTCATTGTCTAGTCGCAAAAGGTAAATTTCTCACACTAAGTGAACGAGGAGTCTGAAACCGAGGCACAGAGTGACCCCAATTAGTTGACTGTTACTCTATTACCAGACGATTCTCAGATATTTCGTTGCATTTATGCGCCTCCAAATGCAATCTGAATGCAATATGTGATTGGCTTCCAGCATTACATTTACTGCACTCCCGTATCAATCGAATCACGGAGTAAATTTAGCAGAGTGACGTTTGACAGATAGATAACCGGCCAGCATTACCCGTTCAAGGTGACCTGCATCCATAACCTAAACTGGCACTTTCGACATCTCTTCTGCACACCAGATTTGTAATTAATGTGAAGAGGCGACGGATAAGACTTTAGGTCACTGCGTCTAAACAGGCGATAGCTGTCATAGTCTTTATGTTCCTACTGTTTTTCCGTAATGTTAAATTATCAATCCAGCAACCCAGATGCAACGAATACATGTAATCAGGCGAACTTCCTTGTCACTGAAGACCAAGCCGATTCCGAATAGGAAATCGTAAACAGCAAATCAATGACTTTATCCAAGATGAAATAACACTTTTTCGATGAAACAAAATAAAACGAGTGTGGGTTAGCCCACACGGATATGAAAAAAGTATTTTAAAACGAAAACGCCATGAGTCGTTACTTTCCACTACGGCTAAAGAAGGGTTTACGCATCCAACATTAGCAGTGAAGAAATACTGATTAGGAGAAAATCTTCCGCATTCAGATTTTGCGAGAAATCCGGGAACAATACACCTCAATATTAATTATAATGTTTTGCTGGGTTGGAGCACCTATCTTGTGTTTAGCAAAGGCGAACGTATTTCTGATTCTCTACCTAATCACGGACACTTCTATTCTGCTTCTGAATTCAGAGAGCTGTTTCACAGATCATTAATTGATCTGCAAGCAGAAACCTTTATATGAACACTTTGGAATAGGCAGCTGACCAGTCATTTTCCTGACAGGTCGGTACATCACGCCAATCGTTACTGATGCTTGTTCAAATACTTTTGTGCATGACTACACTTTGAATCACCAGATATTCAATAAATAGCTGGGTGTTGTTTTAACCAAGGTCGTGCCTGTTCCACTTTTTCTGGTTCCGACAACTAGTAATGTTCTTATCCTAAATATGCCTCTTATGTGATCGTATTTTACCACATTTCTCATAGACATGCATTCTATATCATCCACGATATGCTTCCTCGGTTACTTTCCGTGGTCATAGACTGTGAACTGATATTTAGATCGGTACCGTTTTCGTTCTTCTGTATTGGTTCACCATGCATATCATACCGGTGAACTGTTTGCAGAAATCGATAAACCCAATCTGGCACATTCTTCCGGGACTGATTTGATAAAATGTATGTCAATGGGCATCACTTACGCCCCATTGAATTGTCCCATGACGTCCGCATACAAATCCTCACTCTTGAATCATCTTGCCACACCAGTCCGTGAGCGCGAAAGGATAAAAAAACGAAATGATATCCAGAATACATCAGCTAATCGTGTCCCATTTTATACGTTAGTGCAACATATTTTGCCGCCGAAGTTAGCCCTGAGTGGAATGGGGAAAGGACTTTACATGGAAATTGTCAGTTTACATGTCCAATGATCACAGGCATCACTCAATTTTTTTCCTAAATGTAGTGTCGTTTGATTCTAATGGGCGAATACAATTGAACTTTTGAGAAACAATATTTATACCTCCTTCTATAGACTGTAATTTCCTAGTAGAACAACACACATGGCGTTGAGAATTAATCAAACAGCACTGACTAGCCAAATCAGAACTGTCAGTGATCATGTCGTTAATGCGGACGAAAGTAATTCAGCCGTCAGCGGAGGTTTTAGGGAAAATAATTCCAAGTAAATGAACACAATGAGTAATAATGAATTATTCTTTTGGTGGACCAGTTTTCCCCAAAGGACCCTGGCCTTGGAACAATCCAATTTCATGCTCTGGATTCAGGGGGGGGGGAGATTGGCCTATATCGAGGAGGTCAAATTCAAATTCAACGTTCTATTAGGGCTAAATTACTAAGCTAATGCTTATTGAATCCTATAGGATCTGTACGCAATGGGTTCAGTTGGTAATTTAAATAAGTAGCAAGTTATGATATTCACTCACATGTGTTTTAATGCTTCGTCCAGTCGTGACTTGAATGAATCGATGGTTGGTGTACAAATAACTTGAGGTGGAAGAGTGTTCCGATGATTACAAATTCTGAGGATGAAAGAATTACGCCTGCAGTCTAACCGACTGTTTTAGAGCAAAGATTTAAACGGTTGTCCTCGGAGGTGACCATTCCTGGATAGTGTTAGTACAGTATTGCACGGGTGGTTAGGTTGATGCATTACTTGATATACGAGTGTCATATCTCCCCGTATTCGACGGTATTCGGACGAATAGAGTCCGAGAAATTCGCAGTCGTTCATCGTAGGTCTTCGATTGCAACTCTTTGACCATTTTGGTTGCTTTTCTCTGTGGGTGTTTGAGTGCCTTTTGGTCGCGAATCAGCCATGGATTCCAAGCCTGTATAGCATACTCGGTGTGTGGTCTAATATACTCTAATAGTAAACAGGTCAATAGGTCTGTTTTGAATGATGCAAAAACACGTTTTAGCAATCCAATATGTTTTATGGCCTTTAATGACGCTCTTGCGCAATGTGTGGTAGATCCTAGATCCTCACAAACGATAGTTTCCAGATCCTTTTCGTTAGGAGAACGCGTTAATGGCTGAGTAAGTATAGAAAGTGACCCCGTGGCGCAGTGATAAAACCTTGAAAGTCAGGTGAAATTGAGTGAAAAACTCTCCCCCCTCACCTAGACAATAGAAAGTGGTTGTTGTACAGAAAAAAATGCTTTACAGTTACTCATTTTCCAACTTCCACCACTCGGAACTGAAAAAATCCTGTTCCGTGCGCATACAATGGGCGTTAGCATGATTTTCACGGAGAGAGAGAGAAAACGTTGCACATTAGTGGTATACCACACCGGTTCAAAGCATGTAGTAGTCACAGTTCCAGGTCCGTATTGCGTAAGATGACTAGTGAAACAAGAAACAAACGAGGCTCGTCAAACAAACACGCGCATATGTGTGCACATCGATGCAGAAAAGTGTTCTAATGAAATTCATGTGGGAAATCATTATGAGAGGGAATTCACATGGTGTACGCATTAGGCTTCGATTTGGTCAATTTTGCATCCATTAAATTACACACTTATCGATCTGAAATCACAGCCCATTTCGTTACCGCTTCAATTTAAAACCAGGCGATATGTAATCATCATATTCGTTGCCAGTTTGCACTAGTCGATCGACTGTTTACCTCTCTGCACCTGCTCGGTGTTTGGTATCTTGAAACATTAACTTACTTATGTTTTCTGGGCAGCTGCTCCAGGGTGTGGTTCCACATCATGTTTAATGTGGTTCACTGGTCCACGTTTCAGGGACTATGGAATCTGCAGGCACTAGTGATTACGGGGTTTATTCTTCCCTGCTGCACATAACACCCCGTAGCATGTTTCGTGAGAAACAGATCAGAGATAGGAAGGAGACTGTCGATACAAAAGGTTCGCGAATCAAAGGATTTAGGCGCAGCGGTAAGGCCGGAATTCAAACCAAGCAACTAGTGTATGAAGGCTGCAAACCAGTGAGGGGACAACTGTTTCCTCTATGCGCGACCATGACGTGCAGAAAACCAGAGGTATTTGTCCCGCTATACAAATTTATCGTCCGCCCGCGTCTGGAATACTGTGTGTAGGCCTGAGCTCCGTTTCATCGAAAGGACACTGATGCACTGGAGAGAGTTCAGCGTCTAGCCACGAGAATGATAGCTGGGTAACGAGGGAAAAGATATGAACAGTGGCTCAGGGATCTGAATCTGTTCTCCCTCAACCAGAGGAAAATGAGAGGAGTTCTGATTGAGACGTTTAGGATCGTCAAGGGTATATTGGGCCTTCAGTTTGATAACCTGTTATCCTGGATTCCCTAAGGGGACATGAAGGGACACCATCTACGTCTGCTGTGGAACCATTCTGGGCTGTAACTGAGGGCAACCTTTTTCACTGACAGGGTGATTCCGTTGTGGAATCGGTTACTTCTAGCAGTGGTAAGCTACAGTACTGTAAATGCTTTAGTAAAGGGATCAGACGATTGTTGGATAGTGGCTTTTCCCCCTGATGATGTGATACTGCACCACATTATTCTGCCTCTCAGAAAAATTGCATATTGAAGTGTTGGAAGCCAAGGAAACCCACCGACAACAAACGCATCTGAAAGCTCGATTGGAAAGAGTCTCAATCATCCTGTGAGAGCTGCACTGACCTGAACTGAAGGTACCACCGTAGGACTAGATGAACCCAAATGTTAATTGTAATCGTTTTCGTGCAAGACCTCATGAAAAGTCATTTGACACCACAAAACACTCCCCTAGGAGAAATAAAATCTTTAGGTCATGGATCACCAATCCCATTTGGATGGGACAGAAGAAAGAGGCAGAGAAAAAAGGTTTCGTGATTGTGAACCGTGATGGGAGCCGCATCATGGCAGAGCAAGTCTAACTGCAAGGTACATATGTTTTCAGTAGTCGGTAGTCGGTAATCAGTAGTCTGACACTGAATTTCCACGATCTCAGCAAACCATACGAACTGCCCATTTTTCTGTAGGTATAGCAAGTGGAATAGTTGTTCAAGATTGATACAAAGTTCACATTCCATTAACCCGTGTGAAAACGAACGGTAGGGCTTCTTCAGTGTGAAATTTCTGTGTGAACAACTATAGACTTTGTGATCAATCTTGCAATTGCCTGATAGGAGCCCTAACGCTAGTCTCCGTCGCCCACCCCTCCTCTCTGTCTCATCCAAGTGGGACCTTTGCACTGAATTTTGCCTAGTCGACTGTTATTAGTGTTAGAAAGCTGATCATTGTTCTGATCTAATTTTCAAATGGACGCTTGTAGACAATTCATTGACACCAACCAACTCCCATCCTACTTGTACCCTTCCTGCTTTGCATCTCATAGTTTTACCACACCAAGGCCACCTCTTTGGTCAGCATGTGTTTGCTTTCACTTAACGCACACTTGCTCACGCATTCGGATCTCCCTTTTTTGCTCTGCAGGTTATCACAATGCAACCGTCTTACGTTTGGTGTATTGTCTCGTTCTGTTCTTCGTACGAACACTCCTTTGCGATATAGACATATTATCTTGAGGCACCGATAAGCCAGCGCCTACAACAGCTGAAAGGTTTACAAAAAGAAAAATTCAGCCAGTCCCACCAGGAAGTTCGTTTTGCTTACCAAATTGCTCAACGGAATTGTTCGCATGCGATTTTCAAAACAATGGTGCTCGGGCCTATAAACGACGATTTCACCCCCAAGCGTGCACAGTGCACTGCCACACAGAACAAACTCAGTCCATCCCCCGGCAGTAAAGTAAAGACACTTAAGTTTCATCAGCTAGTTGTTAATAGTTGTTTATCCTTAGGCTCTATTTCTCTACTTTGGCAGGTGAAGAAAACATTGCAATTCATCATTTGTGCGTACTGGTGATGACGATTTCTGTACAGCCTTGAATCCGTACCCCAATTCGACACGAACACGGCTGGGTTACAACCGCGCCACGCATGTGTTATGCACACCAATTAGTCGTGTTGTCTTGCAAGCAGTTCGGGTTTTATTGTGCCACACGTGAGAGCAGAGAGGGAGATCCACGAGGAGAACGAAATGCATCGTCGCGTTTTACCACCTTGAGCGGTTGGCCTGCGATGGGTTATCGGACAGGTTCTAAGTGGTTCCGTCTCATTTGCATGTGGTGGACAGAACTGTAGGTGTTCTTTTAACAGTGTGTGCGTGTGTGTGTACGCATATGCACGTATCAAATGCGTGATAGTACGTGTGGTCCTTGAATACGCGTGAAAAACTTACGCCACTACTTTCCTCGTATGCGACCGCACGCAGTGTACTAGCAGGGATGGCAGTACGGAGAGTGATTCAGTGTAAAGCTGTCAACTGACTAGTACCGTATTATGACTTGGAGTATTTAGGCTATTGAGCGAATATTTGAAACACCAACCACTTACATAATAATGAAAAAGACTTGTTACCTGGGCTTAGTGAACTGATTTCCGTCTGCTCACTCAATTGTGCAGTTTCTGTACATCCAGTTCATTCACAGCCGAGGGGACGAAAAGCACGAAAACTGTTATCCCACGTTATGGCAAAAAGAATTACGAAGTACCGTTAATCAGCTGGGAGAAGGGGTATAAATAAATGTATTTCACACCGGATTGAGAAAAAGCATAGTGCCAACACAAAAACAATGATAATAATGGTATGAAGTGGCACAGGAAAGTGAAATGCAAATGGGGAAATCAGAGAACAGAAAAAAAAACAAATTAATGAAAGAATAATTAATTCACCGAACACTTTTTGATGTTTTTAGTCTTTTATGGAGAACAGAGTTTCGAAAAACAAACCGTACAACAATCATGCTACTGACATCTATTCTGAACCATTTGTCTCACTGTATCTCACCATCGGCAAACCTAATCCCTTAGGACCTCGGCTGGGAGGCGAGCTGTGCCAACCGAAACAAATTCTGAAGACAACGTCTTCGTAGCTCTATGTCAGGTCGTAGTCTGACTATCATCGCACTCTTTCCAGCCTTGCCCGGCACGTGTAAAGAAAGTATGGAGTGGTAGACGATGGACAAGCATCCGCAAACATGACCGAGCCATCGAGGGCGGTGTAGAGCGATTACTTCGGTGAGAGAACAACTGTCTGTACTCAGCACGCGACGACGAATTTCATCCGATGTTTCCACCAAACACGAGCAATGCTTCGAAGGCATTGGTGATTGAATACGGAAAGAAGATGGGCATCGTGCGTTCTGAGAAGCCAAATTTCACGAAGAGGTGAAAATGATGAAGACTGCTTTGCATTCACTTTAGATCGCAGTGGTCCAATAATGAACTTAATGATAACACCGTTTCATAGGAGTGAGTTCAAACGCCTTCAACACTGGTTTCATGTTATATTTGCTTTACATCACATGATAGCCAGTTAGTTGTTCCGTTGTTCCTTCCAAAAGCATATTTTCTCGAAAAATATTTTTTAAAGAGAGGAATTAAATAAAAATATGAAAGATACGATGTCAACAGCTGCACGTTTCACTACTGTATGTAAGCCAAAGATTTGAAAAGATCGAATACGCTATATATAACATATCCGTTTCCAACGTTCATGATCGAAGTACAATTTAGTTTGAAACATCGGGGGTGAAAAAGTCATAGTGTCTAGAAAAATAATGAATCAAAATGCTGTATATTATTTTGCAAAAGCTACAGGTTTCCAGGCTAGCAGCATTTCCTCAAATCTTTGAATAAATACTACAGAAAACCAGTTTTGAACTCACCAGAGTTAGAAGCAGTTAAACTGGACAAACATCCCACAAAACCATCATTGCATTTCTTCAAGCATGATATTGTTGAAAGCAACTTCCAGAAAAATAAAAAGTCGAATATTGAAATTGAAAGCGGTATCAGGAGTATAAAAAGGGAATGATAGAACAGAGGTAAGATGCGCAGAATCTAATCCTGTTTTTCCGAAAACCGTTGTTCCGTCCTGCTTATACTGATTACGAAGGTGTATTTGTCAATCACAGTCTGCCTACATTTCACTCACCACTAAAAAGTTTTGCAATCCCCGAGAGTATAGCTGTTCCTTGTTTAGGGCTTGGATAGGAAACGAGTTAACTGGAGATTAGAAATTGTCACAATAATTTATCCATTTTAAACCGTCCGTATACCGGTGGACGAATACAGTGGTAGTTTGCTTCAGGTGAACGCTATCTGTTGCAGCTCGGATTGATCACTCTCGATCTAAAGATCCAAGAGATTTTTCGAAGTGAACCACGCCAATCTATTCAAAATCCACTCAGCTTTTACGATTGGTCCCCAACTCTCCGTTTGACCCCATTCAGTAAGGTGATAAATACGTGCACTATTTAGACAACAGCCTGATAAGCACTCCAAGACACTTGTCTATTCAATCCTCAGCAAACCAATTGATCTCGATAAACTTGATACGAATCAGTTGTCACGTTCAAACCCATTCACCCACTCAACTGTCAGCATTTGTGCCCCACTCNCCGTGTTCATTCTCCGTCCATCTCCTTGAGGACACATTTAATGTTCCCAGCGTGGTGCATTTTGGTGGTATGTTGATACGAACACTTATGACCTATCTCCCCCTCAGTAATAAATGAACGCTACTCATTCCGCATCAGGTTCACATAAAATCGTTTCTCGCGAGTTTCTCTGCTTGTCTCTGAACTGTAATTTTACCGACATATGTGTGCTTCTTGTTCACTCTTGCATATCCCGTATCCATTGCCGATTTAATTCTTGTATTACCAACACGCAACACCCGTGGGACTGAGTGGCTGTGATTGGTCGATATGCTTCCTTTGAATATTTAGCTACCCTTGATGTTCCCTACTGTTTATTCTGACGGTACCTAGCGAGTGGCATCACACTCCATTTTTTTCCGTACCATTCCGTCATGCATTGCCTAGTTCGTTTTATGCAAATCACTGAACACCAATTCTGTACCATCGTTGACAGTACCAGGGATTTACCAGACAGTGGGGATGCGGTACAACTGATTGAGAAACATGGTTCTATTTAGCATGAAATTATTAACGCGCTACTGATTCTCATCAAAAATCAACATACCAGTGATCAATGTACGGAGATTATCAATAATGATTTCACCAGACACGCAATGAACCAATAACTCACTAACAAGAGGTAGTGAGCTAAAGTGTTTAATATTCACATCGACATTTTCCTCTGTTTGGGTATCAATTTATCGCTGTCAAACGGGTCATTGGTGAGAAAAACTTGCTGTAGATCTCGTTACCACTTTAATATGACACATCAGCAGAGGTTGTGCAACGAAGGCAATCCGATGCGATAAACAAAATATTCTCAGTTCCAAACCCAATTCGCATCTTGCCCGTTGGTATGTGTGAATAAAGGATAGAATGTCCAATTCCGCTACTTATGTCTCTGTTTACTCTTCCTTTGGCTCTTGTGGGGCAACGTATGTTGACCGCACGACCAGGCGTCTTTCCGAGCGTATACGTGTGCACCACTTTGCGTGGTGAAGAATTGGAGTAATCAAGTCAATCGCAAGCGCTTTTTGTGTTGCACCCTGTTGATAGTAACCACATTGCAAACGTGATCGAAGCGTTCCGACCTCTGTTCAGTGTTAGGAAAGGGATGAGTGCGTCTAGCCACCGCGTAAACAGTCAGCATCTGTCTCCACCACCCTATCTTGTGTGATCGAAAGCAACTTGTCTAAGCACTCAAGCTCCTGAAGCCGGGTTGGCGACAAATGACACGTTATGTAACATCCGAGCGCACGATGATTGACTTCCTACGAATTCAGATAACAGACATTCAAATCATCAAACACACCTATTCAGCCATCACTAAGAGAGTGCATCTTGACGAGTTGTGATAGCCTCTACATCTCCATAACCCAGCGAGCTAAACGGGTTAGCTTTTGTGAAACCAAGCGATCTTTTCATGCAGTGTAGCTCAGGGGTAAGGATTTAAGTCCCGACCCGAACGTTTGCGGTTCGAGTACCGACAGGGACACAAAAAGTACACACTGCTGACGAGTCGCAAACAAGACGAAACAGCTGTCTAGTGTACTTTGTCGGTTATAACAAGCATTGCCCTCGTATGTAAATGCATGAAATTCTGGGGAATTAACAATCTCCCAAGGAATGCTACCCACACCCAAGAACATCAAGAGTGTCTGGTGCCTCTTAACACTCGAATGGACTAATCCAAGCTTGCTTATCTAATAATTTTCTTTTCGTTCGCAAATCTCTGTATATAACAAATCGTTTGTTTATTGTGTTCTTATGGTATGAGAATGAGCATGTTTTCCAGTGTTGTTTTCACTATGTGTTCTGTGGACTGTTCAAACATTCACCCATCATTGGTAAACCGAAAACTATAACCAAAGCCAAAAACGCTTCACACCATACGGTTGTTTGCATTTTTTTGAAGAGATTTTATGCATTTTATGGATGAATTATGCAGATAAAAAGTGAAAAGTCGAGAGACCGGCCGTGGTATTCATTCCTATATAAAAGGTTACAGGTCTCGTGATCTCCTGATGAAGCCCCATTTGGCCAGGCTTCGATTCTCGGCCGTTTGTGCTAATGGTAGTTCAACCTGTGAAATTTGTAAATATATACACATTTGTACATTTTAGGATGAATGAAATTGTGAAATGGCGTCACGAGTTGATCACCTCTAATAAAGAATGTATGCAATATGGCGTGTTGATCAATAACATGAAGGCTTGCAGTTTCAAAAACTGTGTGCCTGCGTGGCGAACATTGGTGGACTAGCCCGAGACGAGTGGGTGCGCATTCGGATAGCACTGATAACACGAAACCAGCCACTTTGTTCAGTCCAGGTAGTCTGGTGGGAAGATGTGGGCTACGCACTCCGGGAACGTTCGCGAACAATGAATACTCCGGGTAGTTCAAAACCGAATTTGTTTGGTGCATGTGCGACAAAGAAGAACGTCATTGTGCCCTATTCCATTACAACAGAGATGAGAAATAATGGACGAATTAGGAAGGAAACTCGCCTGCAATCACTCAAGTCAAGTAAATTTATGTCCATGAATCATTTTGTACTCCTCGAAGGGTGAATATTCAGCAACAAACAACAATCATGCCTAGTACTTTTGACTATATTTGTCCATAACTCAGTATGCAGAAACATTCTGAGCGAGGTAAATATTACCAAGTTCTTTTCGTTGTTTTCTAGAGAGAGTGTGTGTGAGAGTTGTGCTAACTCACAGTTTAAATTCAGGACCGGGGCCACTGATTATTTTTCACAAATGTATACAAAGTAGATGCTTTTCAGCTGTCTACCGGATAATGTTAACAATTCGCTAGGAAAAGAGGTTCATTTACAATATTTTGGATTATTTTATATGGAACAACTGTCCAGGAATACAATTTTCACGCCAGTGGGCATATTACATGTCCGTGCACTTTGGGTGGGTTATCCGAATAGACTACCTCGAAATTTAACAGACAGAGCGTCAGTTGTACACAGCCCTCAGTAGAATCTATAGTTGTGCCCAAATCGAATGAAGCTTACAGAAATCTCCAAAACTTCATGGAGAATCACTGAATATCAAAATGGTGCTAAAACAACAAAACTGAAAGTCCCTCTCCGTCATCTTATGTTTTTCTTTGTAAGAACATACGTCCGAACGCATCTCTGACAACCAATCAACCATCTTCATTACAATGCGCAGGAACAATTAGCTCACTGACCAGTACAGCTGTTTGAAACATGCCCGACATTGATAACGCGAATGACATTTTGCAGGACTAATACCGTCCTCATCATCTTCGAGTAGCAATATCCAGACATAATCACTATCGTCTGCCAGGTAGAGTTTACTAACTAAGAACAGTTTTACAAAGTACTGGGATTTTCCTCAGTTCAGCCCACACATCACATAATGATGGAACTGAAAGCTTGAATCAATAGTTACGTTTGTGATGAGCGTGTATTTCATGATAGGTCTTGAAACAGGATTTTCATGCGAGGGTTTGAGACAGTATTACCCGAAGTTTGTGTTTAATTTGATTCACTATGACACAGAGCAAGAATATGTCCGTAGTATCGCAAAAAATCTTGTGTTCCATTTCAAGTCTTGTATAAAGATGTACATTGTTTCTGATAAATTACATGGATAAAAAATAATCAACATGCGCTTGAACTCGCGTGCTAACGGGGGCTATAACATGCAGTTAACTCAGATGAATGAGTGAAATAACTGGTGTAACATTAGGTGAGTTTTGTCGTGTACAGGGTCAATGAAGCGTCGAATAAAAAGGTATGCAGCACCGTACTGATGTTTCCATCTGGCATGATCTCACCAACAGTGCGAATCCATTGACGTAGTTGAAGATATAACCCGGAACCTCACAGATTTAGTGAAAGCATACTACCCATTGCCTTCCCCCTGTCCCAGGGAAGTTGATTAAACCGTTTTAAATTTTGATGTTTTGTTAAATCAAATCTTTTTGTGTCATTGTTCATGGAATTTGGGAAACACCGGGTTGGTTCATTGCGGTCTTGTTTCGGTCCCATTCAGTCAGAATGTGGTTATGTTATTTAAACTTTTGAGCACCATTCCCGTTTTCGATGCAACGCGAAATTTTTTTTCATTCTAAGGAGCAGTGAAACAAATTCTAACAAGGAATTCACACTCGTTTCCGTGGTGCGCTTGCAGTCGGTTAATTTCGCGTTAAAGTTTCACAAATGTGCGGTAAGCTCTTGCAGTTCTTGGAGTCTAGTGTCGTTGCAAGCTGTTTGTTTGAGTCATGATATCAAGCTGAGTGCCGGGGTCGAGTTACTGATGAATAAATTTACTGATTCCTATCCTTCTGAGTACCATAGTACGTTGTACTTTTTGGTGCACAAAACCACTGGAGTTCAAAGATATTTTGCCAGTGGGGTATGAAAAATATTCCAGCCAGGTATTCCGTTATGGGCTCAAGATTTTGTCCCTTGTCCACAAAGCGCAGTTGAATAGTTTTTCTATTAAATCTCTGATGGGACCAAAAGCAAATTTTACACTGTTCATGGATCCCAACAAGGATGAAAGATCCCTTAGATGAAGCACAAACCTCTATCAAGCTTGAGATGGGAGGCGGACACACAGTGGTTATGGTCAACAGACTAGTGCTCCAGACTTCAAACCGCAGCGTTGGCACTCAGCGGTCGTTGTATTTTAGTGCCCCCTTTATTAGCCGCCTTAAACTTCATGAAATTTCATGTACTATCAGGTATTCAACAAACGTGAATTTAATGATGACAATATTTGTCCCACTGGACCAGTAACAAACATTTTGAACATAGCACAACTGTTTTAATGCATACTCTTCATTGGCCAACA
Organism: Echinostoma caproni; assembly: GCA_900618425.1. Classification (NCBI taxonomy): domain Eukaryota; kingdom Metazoa; phylum Platyhelminthes; class Trematoda; order Plagiorchiida; family Echinostomatidae; genus Echinostoma; species Echinostoma caproni. Next base: position 2,533 of record UZAN01047592.1, on the reverse strand, counting down.
TATCACTACTTGTATAACTCGGATAAAAGACGAGAGGGGGTAGAGTTAGTAATTAGAGAAAGAAATTAATTATTTAAATGAACTAAGTGACCTGACTGGACAAAGTACGAACAGGTTGCTCTCCTTATTGACTCTCTCACCTCATTGTACAGCCGAGTCAGGCGTCTGCTGGGGTAACCGATGTACGTTGATCCACAGGAGCATTTAAAGGAGGAAATGCAGAATGAGATTGCACAAACGGGACTTTTGTCTTTGCTTTGCTTTGGCTTGGATGGGAGTGTGACACGCAGTTTCGCTGCATGGAAAGTTTGACGGATTGGAGTGGTCAGTCGAGCTACTATGTCCGTTTTATTGTCACCTGTAACTGGTAGTCGCATAGGAACGGACAATTTTTCTACTCCAACAGTCCCCCCTCCGTGTTATCAATAATTAGAAGCAAACCCGTTATTCAGTTAAGCACTAGACTCGTAAGTGACTATCCGAGTAGAAGTAGTCTTTCTGGCTGAATAAAGATTACGCTTCATAAGAGTAAATGGGACAACAAGTGAGGTGGTCATTCCATAAGCAACTCTAAGTATGCAATCTTACTTCAATTCTTGATTCTCGCCGTAAGTCAACTCTGCGTGCCAGACTCACTCATCAGATAGAATAGTCGCAATAATTGCTCTATTATTCGAGGTCACTCCATCTGTGTCACAAAACCCGACATACTGCCAATCATTTTAATAATTTTATGGAGCATCCAAAGAATCACTTGGGTTTTATTGATTGTCCTCCAACGAGGGTGCGCATGCCAACGGCGATGAACAGCCTAAGTCAGTGTTAGTCATGGGAAACGGTATACTTCATGTTTAATCGGCATGTGCACAGGCAGAAAACATAACTTTTAACTTCATATAGACTCCTCAAAATTCCACGTGTGCACTCAGCTGGTTTCACCTGATAATGGAGCAGATCAGCTGAGTGCTTTCTGTTGAATGAGTGCGACTATCACATGTATGTTCAGGATTGGAAACCACCTATTTCCGTGTGTAACGCGCGGCAGTCATCGGTCGTAAATTTGTATCAACCTATTGATCCACCGTTTGTGTACATTTAACCGAGACAAAACGTTTGGGCTTGCCCGAATCCCACCTGTACACGTTCCGTGTACAGATAATGAACTTAGGCTGGCATGCACGCTTGCGTGTGTACAAATACGAAAATTTAATTAACATAAACTCGACTTCGTTTGCAAAGAACGGACATCCGCAATTAAGCCCCAACACAGGGAACTGTAGGCGGTGCGTGATACAGTTTTGACAAACCCGACTGCTCGTTCGCCAGCGCACACAATAATCTTCATTTCTTCCTATTTTTGTTCTGGTGATGGTTGTTTGTTTGTGGAGATTGTTGTTTTGTCCACTGACCCTAAAAGATCATTAATTTTGTGTGTTCGTATGCGTGTCTGCGATCCTTCATTCCCGGATTGATTGTAGTTTAATCATTTCAACAGTGTATCGAAATGATCCGGAATGTGTTTAGATTTTCGTTCACTCACCTCTGTTTTGGTCATCCTCATAATCTGTGGTTGTCTGCAGGGCGGTTCACAGATTCCGATTCAATTCTGTGAACCTGTCGATTTTGACAGGTTATTGATTTCNCTATGCGTGCACATGCTCGCGTTTTCATCTGACCAACATCAGCGTTGATAAATGCGGCTTGCATTACGAGGTCACGACGTTCAGCTTACGTCACAAACCACTTCAATGCCGTAAAATGTGAGGCCGTCTGAGTGACCTTGGGGTGGAGACTCCATCTATGACTGGTCAATATTCGGAGATGAAAAATCAATTGCCAGATCATTTGCGTGCTGCAGCAAGTTTTACGTCGACTAAGGTCAATACGAGCAGCAAGCATGATTACGGGATGCTATTGGTGATTACCAACTGCATAGACGTGATACTTTTGTCCAGTTAGATTAAATTTGTCTGCCCATTTTTATGTAGATTATCGCTGGGTATGATGAGTGATTTTATACTTGCTTTCATTTGTGATTAGTTAAAACCGTTTCCGAAATATTCGATTCAAATGAACGAAAAACCGTTTCCGCAGGCGTTAAATGTCATATGGGCGGACAATAGCATCGTCGATTTTCTAGATCGTAAATAAAAATGTACACTAAAGTTTGATACAAACGGGAGAGTTTGAATACAATCAATCGAGGTGGAACAATGAGTAGGCATGAAATATAAATCCAAATTCATGAGATAAGACGGCAGTGACGAAAAAAAACAAGAACGAATATAGCAGATCCTTCACACCGAGGCAATATGATTAAATTTAGAAATATGTCCATACTCGCATTTAGAACACAATTTCAGGAGAACAATTGTTTTCAATAACTGATAACATTTTAAGTGAGGGGAAAAGCTTAGGGGTTGGGGGGAGAACAATAAACTGTGAGGAATCGTTCACTTCGTGTATGCGTGTCTGTGTTTGTGTGTGTGTGTGTGTGTGAATCATGGCAAGAAGACTTCGGTGACGATTGTTG
>UZAN01047591.1:0-11965 GCA_900618425.1 Echinostoma caproni | reverse complement strand
TGTGTATAGGGGGGGGGGAGGGGGTGTTCGTTCATTTGTCGTTCCGTTCGTTCGGCGATGGGAGAAAACGCACGTTCAAATAGGGAGCTTCCCTACACTTCCCCCGGTTGCTCACGCCGGCTTGCTACCTGCAATGACACACCTTGAGATGGATATATACATATGCATGTCAAATCACCTCCGGTAATTGTTCAAATAGCCTCAAACCACTACCTCCACCACCTTCAGGCTTTACTCCCATCGATCACGGGAACGATGTGAGCAGGTTTACGTTTCCCAACGCATTCCGATAGTGAGAAACAAATGGTTTTGAGGCGTAAGTGTTCGCTTCGCGTGAGGACGTACGCACCCGCGCGCTCATGTCAAAGACCACCACTGAATGATTGCAACAAGGTGTGTGTGTGTGTGTGTGTGTGTGTGTGTTAACACAAACGAACTGAAAGGGATGATTGGGAAGGTGGATCAAAATGCGACGTGGAATAAATTGTCTAAGTGCGCAATTTGCACACCTCATTAGTTGCGTTTTTGTGACCGGTTATCTATTTTCTAAAGAGAGCGAAAAAGGTTTCATGCGTGATCAAATTATGTGCACCGTTTAGGCCAGCCCAAAATCTCAACCCGATAATAGGTGATATTGAATCAAACGGGTTTGTAAAATTCCGACAAGGATATCCGAGCGCGTCTATGCGGTGAGAAATGAGTATCGAAGGTGTTCACACAGACATTGGGGATGCTGATCACGCAAGCAAGGGTTTTGGATTAGACTTCACTCTTCCCATAAATGTTGTTCATCCCCCTGGCTTCATTTGTCAACCCAACCGGAACGTGAACTGTTTGATGTCCATCAATGACACGCCCAGTTCTCACTGCTGATGAACCTCGATAAGGACAAAACACCTTGTCAGTGCTTTTTGTTGACTACTACTAGGAAAAATATCTCTCACGAACTCAACCGTAATTCGAATGCAACACTGCGCATCTGGATCTGTACACCTAGAGACAATTGGTTGATCACATTTCGGCTAATTGTCGAACGCAAAACAATGTCTTCAGTATTCCATCGTGATCGTTTAAACCAGTATGATTAAATTCGGTTTAGAGAATCATGGTTTCAGGTCTGAGATTTAACTGGATAAGCTTGTCTGAAACCGGGATCGTAAGCAGGGAGGGGGGGGGCAGTGAGTGTCAAATATTTGGTCATTCGAGTTTAATGTTGATAAACTGGCGAAGAATACGTCAGTCTCTACTGCAACCTAAGTATGGATCAGTGATTTGCAATGAAACTAATATCTAATTCGAAATGTCTCTATCAATGGGATGTACGAAAATCCAATAGGAATACCAAATGAAAGTGATTCCCGTGTGTTACATCACACTTGAAACAAACGAGGTACTAACAGAAATAACCACATATCACAAGATTACAATCAACCAATCATATTCATCACAGCAGACCAGCACATTTGGAACCCTATATATAACTGTATTAGCCCGAGGAAGAAGTTATCCTCATTAAGCTTGCTTCGCTAGTGCTTTGATAAATAGAATACTCTGTAATATGTGAGTCATACATCAAAGAGGGAAAATATCCAACAATGGATTTTCTCACGGGATCCATTATCTCATTCAGTCCGCAACTCAGAATGGTTTCAATTAGTCGAACGTCAAACACCGATAGATTGTAGTTTTCTCCACTCACAGTACCCAAAGTGAAACAAATAAGTCAATTTGGCCATCAGGCATTTCGATCTATTCGTGTACAGTAAGCAAATCCTCACTGCAGAAGTATTTACCGCACGATTCTCTTGCGCAATCATGTACAGTTAGGTTGCGTAATAGGGGTTGGCCGTGACAATTCACTTTCTGGTCCAATCATTCACAAAGAGTACGAGTCTAATCGACCTCGCACATTTGCATTTACTTTAATTACTTTAAGCCCGAAAGTCCGCTTGCGATTCCATCTTGTGATGGTCGTGATGACCACAGTTAACTTGAAACTATGACTATATTAGTGCTTGGAATAGGCGAGAATCAGATTTGTAAGATGTCAAACTCCGTTGAATGAACTAGTTCAACGGTAAACTTATCCTATCTTATTAGAGAATATAGTCCAGATTGTTCCCTCAAATGAACAGCAAATCGTCCTTTCTATGGGACTGGATCCCCTCTATAATCTTTCATAAATAGCAAACTTTCGGTAATATATTTTACAGCCTGACGCATATCACGGGAATTGCTCGGGAATAGTGCGATCCTTTCTCCAGCGTCGACTGTCATCGACTAGAATAGGGACATCAGAAGAGCGAATTCTTTTCCTCGTAGTTGAAGCTGCATACATTTTGAAAACATGTGGCACCTGAAGTGGGTGAGAATGGAATCTATCGCGATAGTCGACGCGTGTTGGCTTGTGTTGGGAAAAACACTTGTTTACTCATGTTTCTGTGGTAAGAATTGACAAGTTAGAGTTTAAGTAAATGTTTCAACGGTTTCTCATTTGGGTGCCCGTAGACAGTATCAAATATGTCATTTAAATGCGCTGGAAACAGAACAAACCAGGTTTGTTCTACAGTTAGGACTCATTAAGATTTAATCTGAAGCGGGGGTGGAATTCATTCATCACGTAGAGCGAACGTGTTGCCAATGAGCCCGAAACACATCTGTGCAGTGGACTCATTCTCGTGCTGAATCGGCCACCGCATTGCAAATTCTCCAACTAATGCAAGTGAGACTGCAGTTCTAAACCACAACGCGCATTCACATTCGGCGACCGGGGACAATGTATAAACCGAAAGAATAACCGTTGGTTCGTCAAGACAACAGACAACAAAAACGAAATAACTCTGCGGTGACCGAAACGAGGTGGATTCCTATTGTAAATTATTGTTGAACAAGCTGAGTAGATTGATGCGCTACAGAGAGACAACAGGCTTTTGGACGATGCACAAGTTCTACGCGCTTCGATGCAGCTCTCAATATACTCATTCGTTTTTCCTTACGGAGCACGGTATTGGTAGTCAATGCAATCTGAATTAGTGGGGCGAACATTGTCATTAATTTATTTCATCAATCGAATGACATCTGGTTGTGAGCAAATCACTCCACAACTGTACCGGTTTGGTAAAACAGGGTACATTGATGTAATGTCAAAAACCAAGGCTTGACTTCCTCACAAATTTCTAAGTTTCATTCTCTCGGCTGCGGTGTTCGTACAGATCCGACAAATTAATTTGAGCAGAAAGTCTACGTGGATTTATGTTCTGTGCTGTCGTATTGTGAAAAATGGAGCTGGATGTCAAACCCAAATAAATAGGTTCGGGATTGCACGACAGATATGTTCTAACAAATGAGTCAATTCCATTTTTAAAAATCAATTTGAAAAGTAAATGAAAGAAAACTTACTGGAACTGAAAGGGGATTGCCCGATTTGAGGAGAACCAGTGGTATCTTGTGAGGAGTAGGATGAATTGTTTGGAGTTGGCTGAATGAGTTCGGCCCACGAGGATGGATACAGCTTGGTGGATGCAGACGTCTCGCGTTTGTACTGATCCAAACCGGGCGAAACGGCTGTTCCCATGGATGTGTTGGTCGTATTAGTATTACTATTGTTGTTGGTGTCTCCGGTTGTACTAATGCTGTTCGTGCGGACGGAAGCAAGTGTTGTATTGAGAAAATTGATGGCACGGGGAATGCCCACACTGGGTTCTGTCAGGCTGGACACAGAGTGAATGTGATTGGCACTATTATTAGTCTCGACATTATCTTGATTACCAGGGTGACAGAATATCGCTGACAAGGGCCAAACCGAACCCGGTTGTGAATGTTTTGACAATGCTAACATTTGTTCGGCTAAAGTGGCAATCAGTGTGGCCGTACTCGGCTGATCATAGACCGGTGGATGCGAGCTATCCGCAGTCGTGGGTTGAATGAAAAATGAGGATGGTTGACGTTCCGGTGTTGATCCATCGATAGAACATACATAGGTTGGAGTCTGAGTTGAGTGCAAATCATTCATCGGTATACTCAGTGGGATGTCAATGCTTGTGGTGGCACTCGCCGCACTAGAAGCTGGAACAGTCGAAGGCCGTAACCGCTCATTAATCACGGGATTTTTCGGACGCATAGCTTCCAGCAGGTCCGACTGGACCCATTGCTGATACAATTGGTAGAATCGTGCAGGTCCGGTTGCTGGCACATAGTTCTGTGCCAGAAAAAGTTGGGAATCGGCTAACATGGGAACTCAGTTCAAAGATGTTCACGACCGACAAGCGCTTTGTGAAAAGTTGACTGAGCTCCACTTAGGCGTTATTTTTAACCAGATACGGGCGTAACCACCGTAGAACGCCGCCGTTGCTCAGTCGGGGGAACCGACAGAAGCCACACGAGGAAAAGCGATTAACTCGAGTCTTGATTGGTCTATTCATGGCGGCTACGCGTAGCGTGCCATTGTGCGCGCATGTACACACGCACCAGCTGATTTACCGGAACAAGTGAAAGTGTGCCGATCCGCACCGAGTTGGTCTGTCAACAGGCCACTCACAAGCATTGTGCTACAGGCGCTTGCATGTTCCGTCACCCCCACAGCACCCTCTCCCCCACCACACACTGCCCTGTTCTCGTCCTCCATTCTCTCTCACCACTCTCTCTCACCTTGTGCACATGATCGCGGAGGACGGAAATGAGTCGCTCACGCACCGTCCTGTTTACCCACGCACAGACACCCACAAACACGCACGTGCGCTCGCTCGGGTGACAGGGTCAAGTGGAGGAGGAATTTGGCCAATCACAAACAAGCGTAGTGAGGCCGAACTCGCAGCTAATTGGTGGACGGAATCAGATATTTCGGTTAGCAGCGGATACGCCTAGGTTGGTTTGTGCGTATACTCAGCCACACTCCACAAGCCCTAGACGGACTAATAGTGTGGATACTACTGTGTCCACCAATGAGGTCATGATGAACGGGTCTCGCAGATTGTGCTCCGCTGGTCCCTTTAAATTACGCATTTGCCCAAATGTGAATGCCTCGTAAAATATGTCCGACTGAGTGACATGACTGCTCCTTACTTGCTCTGAGACGTGAAACTGAGCTTGGGAAACTATTTTAATTGCACTTTTGTCTTTATTATTTTGAATATATAATATTTCTTCCAATACAGTGAATCTCTATGTTTTATTAATTATTATTAATTAACTGAGACCAATCGGTACCTTTCAGCTACATGGATGACAAAGGTTGAAAATTGGAAAATGCAGCGTGTGTAGAAGTCTCTCATACGCAGTTCATTATCAATCGTGTTTTCATGATAGAGCAAAAATAAGTTAATATTGAAGAACACATTGACGAACAAAAAACCCAACACATGAAATGGATAAAGGGTAAAGGATCGTTTGAATGACACTAATCTTTTGCTGAGGTCTGATGTCGTTTTATTTCCTTTTTTATTTACTGAATATACTGAATATACAGTCCACTTTCAGGAAGGCACCACGGCCATGCAAAGACTCCCTGGGTATTTACAGAAGCGGGGAAGACGAGCGGTGGTGAATCTGTTCGAACCCGGTACTCCATGATCACAACTTGGTGACTGAACCACTTGGCCATCCCCACCCCCATGCCGAATAAGCAGGTGCAAATGCACTTCATGAAGACCGCTGTGTTCAGTAAAACGTTATCGTCATAAAAGGATATAGGAAAATAAGACACCTTTAATAAAAATAGGACAATATCTCCTCCGGGAGGAAACTGTTCCGCTGATGGAACATTAGCCGACTAGGTCTCTTAGCGCACCTTCCGTGATCGCAGAGTTTAACATGCTCAGTTCACTCCTGGCTATCAAACATTTGATCATTGCACTACAATTCCCACTCAACAAGCTGGGTTTGGATCTAAACGTTGGGTCTATCAACTGTCGTTTTCATCGATACTAAACATAACATCTTCCCGTGACATTTTAAACATTTATCAAATAAATATTATTCGTATTACTGTTATTCCTTCTCTTTCCATTTACTCGGGACGTGTAGTGATCAGACTAGAGTATAAAACCCGATAGTTACGATGGGGCAAATTCAGTATCCTTAAAAAGGACGGTCTGGTTGTTTAATGCTTTTTAAGGAACTTGAAACATTGGGTCCCCTTTATCCAGTTCGTTAGAACCGATAAAAGACAAATACTGCGAGATGTTAACATTTCTTTCAATCTCTTCAGTCGTTACAACGTAAAACAATCTGGTATTTATACAAGCAAGTTTTGATAACTACAGTGGGAAAACGGACAATAGTCAGGGAAGCGGGGGAGAGGGTGGGGTGGGAAATCAAGTCCATGGCAGTCTGACTGATTGTATAAGGAACTTTTGTGCACACAGGACTGGGTTACGTAACTTGATTAGCAGCGCTTCGCAAAACGCCAAAATCCTGAAGTTCAAGCTACGTAATAATGGCTTGAACGACATTTGTGGGTCAGTTGCCATGAGATGTTTTGCGATTGATGACCCTGGATTTATCTTATCGGTTTGACCTCTTGACGACGCAGCAATGGGTAGTTCCTTAGGCCCAACATTAGCCGATGTATTTCTAGGAATGGTTGAAAGAAAATTGAATGATAATATTTCAATGGCTGTTTTGTACAGACGTTTTATGTTGATGATATTTTGATTTTTACCGACTCTGTTCATTTTAACACCATTTTACCACTTTTTGATACTATTCATCCTAATCTCTCTGTTTCCGTTGAGGAGGAAAATGACGGTTATTTGAATTTTTTAGATATAAAAATCAGGAGGCGATCAGATGGAACCTTGCAAAGATCCGTCTACATGGAATGGGTAATATTTACAATTTGCCTGCGATCCTCAAAAGAGGTCTAGTGAAGACCCTATTCCATCGCGCCAGGAATATATGCTCTCCTGACACTTTCCAAGAAGAAGAGGCCTTTCTGCGAAGGACGCTACTGGATAATGGCTGTCCAGAGAAATGTACTGATGTGCATAGCATCGCCTGCGAAGTACCGAAGAAGAGGGTTTTCCTCAAACTCGCCTTAAAGGCGATCATATAATGAACGACGTGCGTCAAAGCTAAAGGCGGCACTGTGTCGAACATTTCCTGCCGCACAACTTCGATTGATACCGTATATCCAAGGACTTCGTATAGACAATCGAAAATAGAACCAGCCGAACAATTCTGCTTCATATATCGCCAGCCAGTTCACCTGCAGTTGCAGTGACACTTACATGGGCAGAACGAATAGACCCCTGGCACAACGGATGTCTCAACACATTCCCAAATGGTTGGTACGATGGATTACGCAACAACGTCTTAGAGGTCAAACCGATAAGATAAATCCAGGGTCATCAATCGCAAAACATCTCATGGCAACTGGACACATCGTTGACCCACAAATGTCGTTCAAGCCATTATTACGTAGCTTGAACTTCAGGATTTTGGCGTTTAGCGAAGCGCTGCTAATCAAGTTACGTAACCCAGTCCTGTGTGCACAAAAGTTCCTTATACAATCAGTTAGACTGCCATGGACTTGATTTCCCACCCCACCCTCTCCCCCGCTTCCCTGACTATTGTCCGTTTTCCCACTGTAGTTATCAAAACTTGCTTGTATAAATACCAGATTGTTTTACGTTGTAACGACTGAAGAGATTGAAAGAAATGTTAACATCTCGCAGTATTTGTCTTTTATCGGTTCTAACGAATTGTTTAATGTGCTCTTGAAAGCAAAATGGTGTGATAGTGGCTTTTCAGTGTTTGCCGGACAAATACAATCTTCCCAATTCAGAATTTCCCCTTTGGATGACCGATAACGCTTGCTAAAAGTTAGCTCAACAAATAAAAGCTTTATTATTATTATTATTATTATTATTATTATTATTATTATCATCTCAATATACTGGACAGTTTAGAATCCCTTCCGTTTTTGTGTCCTATTTGTGCAGCTTTGATTTTCAGATAAATCATCTACTTCTCCTAATCGATATGTCCGAATGAATGCGGTAAGCGGCTGAGAGTGACGGCACTCAACATATATTTTTCAGGGTCGTTTTTCAGGTATCCCGCTAATTTTCGGGTTTCGTTTAGCAATTACGATAAGACTTTTGAGGAATTACCATTTTCCTCCAAAGATTTTAAGAAACGGTTTGTGGTCTGCGCAAGAAATTCAAACACTCGTTCAAAGAGATCGTCTTGATGATACGGCACAATACATGATGGTCTTTTTCTCAACCTATGCGTGGTTCCCTTCAACGGGAGATGATGATCTGGGGGCCTGTGTATCAGGTTTCACTATTTCTTCATTATCTGTCTGTGAGAAGGTAGCCCCCTCCCCTCCCCCCACGCAACAAGGAGGGACATCGTCGAAGGATTGACTTCTTTTCCTCATAATTCATCAGTTTTGCACCACGGTTTGAATCTAATGTATAAATTCCTGCCACACCCTAATGGATTTCCTCCAGCTTATTTGAAAATTCACTGAAGTGAATATACTTATATTAAAGCTCCCTATGGCTCCGGTAATTTAATTTTCCAGGTCTAGTTTGATAGTTCCAACGCTCGGATAATATGCCAGATAAAACAACACCAAAGGCCATCAGTACTTTTACTCTTTAACTCCGCCTCCTCCTCTCAGACGAGTTTCACTAATAACCAGTAATTCATTCATTCCTTAGAATAACGCGAAACAGCAAGTTCGTTTCCCATCAAGCAGTAATAGAACGAATGTCTGACTACTTGTGAAAATTCTTGGGCAAACTTGGTCAACTACAGTTCAACACCATTTTCAGTATAAGTATATTGAAACTTTTGTTACGGCCGACAAAGGACACTAGCCAACCGAAAGTACTTATTGATGTAGCTATGCTTAAGTGTGCAGTGTTTGCGTTCTGTCTGAATTTTAACGGCCGACTGTTCGTTCGTGAGTGGAAACCCTTAGTTCTAAGCTACGCCTATAGCTATGCCTATAGCGTATATAGGCATGGTTGAATGAATTAAATTAGCGATGATCTTATTGGAATCAGGTTTAGTTCATTAACATCNAACTCCCTGTTTTATTTTGCTATTTCCCATGAATGCATCTGGAAACCGTATTTCTGAACCCCTACTCCCACTCCTAACACACAAAGGATGTGTTGTCGTGTAGCTTGGTTTACTTCAGAATGGGTCCTCCTTCCTACTGATTGACACCTTCTTCATCTGTATACCACTGCGGAAGTTTGCAAGTAATTGCAAACTGTCTGTTACTCATCCATTGCCGAAGTAAATCGGTGATTTGACAATACCAACTCAAACAAAGTTGGCCACTAATGAGAAGACGAAATTTTACTATCTGGCAACATTTGTTTTCTTTCAGTATTGATGGGAAGACGTGTATCAGTAATTTGATCTATACCAACTTTGGTAGCCAAAATTCAAAGTCATGAACAATGTGGAGTGAAGTGTTGACACGTAAATGATTACTGGGGTAGCCTGACAGTGATGGGTGCGACTACCAACCGCAAACATATCTTGATTCGAGTCGTTATAAGTACTGATTGAGGTGGGAACACAACACAGCTAAGTTGAACGATTTAGGCCACAACAGACTTCGCTGCATCTATGGTTTTCGGCCTAATTGTACTAGTTGAGATGCATCGAAATCTGTTTCATCATCAATCTTGCAACCTAGCTCAGTTGTGCTCTCTCTTCAAGTTTATCTCGGGAACTAAATGTTTCAGTTTTCTAAAATTACTACTGAAAATTCCTTGCGAAGTTGGCTTTATAATTGTGTGTTCAACACTTTTCAGTGACACGTTATCAGTAAAATAAACCTACATATATTTTACAGTAAGTAGTATATATATGCTTATGTATGTAGTATAGCTACATGATTAAGTCTTTGCCCATTTTGCAATTCACGTCCCAGCAATCTGTTATTGTTAACTTCTTATCACAAAGTGATTTCGTTTGCTAGGATTGTTATTTTGAAAACGGCTTTGTGACCTTGTTGATGCAAATGAAGCTTGATTCGGTCCGACAGTAAATTTCTTTTTCTCAGTGAAGATGTGATAAATGTCAAATAAGTATGTGATTAAAAAAATTTACAGAGTTTACATAGAGGTCAAAAATGGAGACCAATTTTCGCGAACCACTTTCAAGTCACATACGTTTGGAAGTAATCACTTCGAGCTAAAATAAAATCACACAAATTTTGTGAACGAATGTTTGCTGCAATTTGATGGCATAAAGTAATCCTTAGTACAAACAAAGTCTGTTGTAAATGAACGATAACTAAAGTAACATAAGGAATTGATAGTAGGGAATAATATTGTGTTTAGTCATTTCAACTCATGGATAAATGGTGTTTCGAAAGCGTGAACCCCATAGCTGCTCGTCTATCGAGAGTGGTAACCCAAATCTTGGCGATTTGAATGGATGACTACATCAGGCCCCACCCTGTTAAATGTTCCAGGTGATAGAGACGTTACCTACCGCCAAAGTTTTGCGCCAGTGGCAGTGTTCGAACCTTCCGTCCCATTCCTCGAAGCACGCTAATGATGACGAATTAACCCTATGGTCATTATAATTCTATTGTATTGCATTGATCATGTTGGGTTGGAGCGTACTGTTTTGTGGTCTCCGTAAAGTGTAATAATTTGTTCATCATTTAAAGTGTTTTTCACTATCCACAACTTATTTTGCATCCAACGGTAAAGCGGCATGTTCAACCTCGTTGAGAACCTTCATGAATAATAATCTATTATCTATCAGTGATGGGAGTAGAACAACTGATTTTTTCGCAATCTTCATTCGTAAATGTGTGTTTGGTGTGTGTTTACTGGCCTCCAATAACACTTGAAATCTGGTTTTATCCAGCCGATCAGTTCATAAGTAATTTTTTTAACTAATATGGAAGAAAATGGATGGATTCGAAAAACCCGAACGTTGCAGTTCACTATCATACCGACCAAGAATGCCGGGTTTTCGGAGACCACTGCGTCTTTATATACAATATATACAAATTTATTTATTACCATAAATAGTATAGAAATGACTCAATACAATTTCCCCCGGAAGCTCACCACCGGTTTCGCGATTCATGCTGCTCATCGGGTATACACAGGCGGTAATCTTTTGTAAATTCATTCATATACTTGCACCCAAAAAAGCCATTTTCGTAACAATAACCTCATTTGCCACATTGAGCAAATTTGCTTGCAAAGCCATTTCAGAACCAGTCAATTCATGAAGCTTAACTACGATTCGATCTTTTGTAAGTGAGTTAGATGTTACCGACATGGAACGAAATTCATGACCCATAAATCGACTGGATCTGAAAGGACTGTCCAAACAAATTTACCAGGTGTTACCAATCGGACATTTGTGACGAAATATATACAAGTATTGATCGAATTCGTGCAAAATGACTCTCATTGTCAGTCTCCAGTATCACACATGTGTATCGATAACTATCGATGAAGCGCATTTATTCCGAAGTTTATCTCAGATAGCAATGTGTCCTGTACCTCTGAATAACTGAATATACCCTAACTTGAGTGCCACGATACATTCTCAGCAGTTCTACGGATACAACTCAGAAGTTTGAAAACACCTTCACAATAAAATCATAAATTGATGCTGCGATTCAATATGTCACATTATCTAATTGCATTCCAATAAGACCCATGTAACGCCTGCTAAATGCAATGTTGCAATCCAATGCCAAAATACAGCACAATGCGGTACGACGCAGGACACCATTCACTATTGCAACGAATAATAATCCACTGAGTCAAGTCCTGATATGCAGTGTCTTATTTTACAGCAAGAATTCAATGCGCTTCGTTGGGTAGTAATTTGTCTCGTCTTGCAGTAAAAAACTCTGATGTACTTCACATAACTCTTTGTTCCTGTTTGTTTGCTATATGCCTTTGCAATCAGATCTCGATCCTAATTTTGCCTTCATCTTCTGGCGCAGAACGTTCGTTGG
>UZAN01047590.1:12162-24628 GCA_900618425.1 Echinostoma caproni | reverse complement strand
GTACACGACCGATGAGGGAATTTTTCTCGCAGTGTTTGTCTTCTGACTGGCCTGTTCAAACATTAAATAGTCCAAACATATGTACAGAGCTTGAGGGGACGGGAAGAGGTGTGGGATGCGGCAGGCACAGGACCCCTCACTACCTCATGTACTAAATCGAAAAGCCCAATGGAGGTCAGAAAGAACGCCGAACTAGGTAAGTTGTCGGACAAAATCAGTCTAACAAAGCACCAAACAATGAGCCGAGCTTGGGCGGTGCTTCAATTGGGTATTCACTCGGAGAATTACATATGCAACGTTTGCACCATGTTACCGTTCCGCCACTTCGAATATTTATCATATTGATGGCGTATGATCTGTTTTTTTGAAACCAATAGGTGTCAGACTGTTATATTTGTACTCATACCGGGGAAGAGGTTTTGCCCCACTGGATTCAACCACTACTGTATTTCCTGTATGCTGGCACCTGGGTCCTTCAGTTGCTTGTAGATTAGTAAGGTTGTTCTCGGTGAATTCCCTCACACCATCCGCCAGACTGAATAAATCCATGATTTTCCGGGCAGTGTCTATCCATACTGTCTCCCGTAGGTCTCCCAGCAGACCCTCCATAAACTGCCTGAGGATTTATTCCGAATTCTCAGCATCCTCCAGTGTTAGGAGCGCTCGATCCCACAAGACGCGTAGAGCCCCGGCATGCGACAGGGGGTCCACGCCAAATACTTGCAGCGCTGCAATGACTCCTGACCGTCGACCACAAGACATTGCTGGATTGACGAAAGTTTGTTAATGGAAGATCTTCATTCACGAGGGATAAATAGGATTACATAGAACAAAACACCAATCTGCAAAATTTGTTCAGTAGTATCATGGAAGGCTTCTGATCTGTAGTGAGCCAGCTCGAAAGTCTTTTTTCCTCTTCTGCAGTTACAATAATAATTCCTTTATTTCACTTCCAGGTGCGTGAAAATCCATCAATGATCTCTATGTTGGGGCACCAAATACTAATCAGAAATGCAAGTAGTACCTAACAGCCTTCAGTAAACCAAAACCAAATCCGTTAGGTAGCCGAACGGTGTGAAGCCCGTAATCTTCTCGGAGTCGGTATCCAGTTCAGCGAAACATACTTTTTGGACGCGATCAAGCGTCCACAGTAGCTTAATCAAGCCAGTGACTACTATCGGAACCAGGACTAGGTGGATGTTTCATTCATCCCTTCTTGTTTGGTTTATAATAAAGATATTTTCAAGGCTCGAGTAAGTAAAATCCCAGTTGTTTATCAGCCAGGATGTTGACCATCAGTCCTTCTACACATTGACCTCTTAGTAACAAATCGCGTTTTTAGTCAACTTTGAACGAGAGACGTGTCCATGTGTTTTTGGCTAACGTTAGCCACCGTTCGTCTTCCTTTTTTATCACAGATTCTTTTGAATAAATCTCTTGGGATAGTCATTGTTCAGTAATGTGTGCCTTAGCTTGTTCAATTCTGACTCCAGCTTTTCTGCGGAACATATATTTCTAATGCGAGCAGCTAGAGATCGAACGACGTAGCTTACGCCTCAAGGGTACAAAACCGGCGAAGTGAGTGTACTGACCTATCTGTGTGGATATTCTGTAGACTGATCTACTGTTTCATCCGACCGCTTGGTAGGATTATAATCTATAAAATGGTATGTGTTGGTCATTTCCATTTTCGGTGGAAAATTGAACGCATCATGAGCCCCGGGTAAACATATCAGTCAGTGTTTTCTACGGTATATTTTTACCAAGTATTGCGAAAATTTCACCAACGTAAGACACAATAGGGTGATAAGCATTCTATGATATCCCCGATTTCCTGGCATTTCAGTTTTGCGACAAACATGTCAGCCAAAGATGGGCCAACACTTGAACTCATTGCACCTCCGTCCGTTTGCCAGTGGAAATTTCCCGTTGAAGCTATACTGAACATTGTAGGTACATCATAGTGCCAGCTCCTTCTAGTTAGCCAATGAAATACCGATGTCCATGAAGTTTGCTATGATGTATTCACATAAATAGTTTCTTCTTTTCCCAAAGGTAACATTTATGAAGAACGATATTACGTCTAATGATACCGTAAATAAGCCATCAGTGCGTCGTTCTAGTACAAGTTCCACAAATTGGAATGTGTCCTTCAGACAGTAGTGAGATATCTGTGTACGAACGGGCTCCAAAACATCCACAAGCAATTGGACATCTGGAGGGTAAGGAGAAGAGTTCATGTCTAAAGTAGGTTTTACAGCATACCCGGTTAATGAACTTTCGGGAAACCATGAAGACGAGGAAAAGAGGTTTCTGTCGATCCCAGCTGTTCGTCTTATTCCTCACTCCTTTAACTTTTAAGAATTTTGTCGTATCTTCCAAAATGTTAATCATCATCCGCACGGTTTACTTATATTCGGCAAGCTACATAGATCGGATTGTCCGCTACGACTTGGCGGGCAATGTCGAATTACTGAGTATGCGACCTGACTAGTTTGAATGGCATTAGGTAAGTAAATCAATCATAAAATCAAACTAGGCCGCGTCTCGATATATCAGTCAAAATGACCAAAATGTGCTTCAAATAACCTAAACTCAGATCCCATTCCCAACAGTAACCAAAATCGGCGCACAAAAATGCATGGTTATTGGCCGTAAAAAATGAACTGAACTGATTTCCGACACAAACGATATGAAACACAATTTTTGTTGTGTTGACAGTGAAGTGTGTATTTTTCTTCCTATCTTTCTGTACAATTAATCTGCCGTCAGTCGTTCATACAAATGCCACTTTTCTCTTGTAAATATTTCTCCACATTTTGCACATCCATTGCGATGGAAGCATCGTTCGGATCCAGTTTTTGAGCTGCTCTGTATTCCACCAAACCTGTGACGGGGCGGAGTTGGGGTTAGAGGGCGCAGTGGAGAACGAATGAATACATATAAAAGTGTTCAAAGTGTTTGTCATACTATCGGACGGACTATCCAAAGACTTAAAAATTATACTAGTGGAATTACTACTTTGAGGGACTGTTATCATAGTAATCTTGCCGCATAAAAAGCAAGTACTGAAAATTGTTTCAAACAAATGTGAATACATTTCGATATTCAAACAATTTCTTCAAACCAAGATAATTTCATTAGGACGAACTGTTCAATGCGCGTCATTGTACCAGTGCATCAATAATTTTGGGCCCCTAAAATGGTACCATTTGAAAAACTCCAAGTAGAAGTCACAGGTTTACTTCTAGAAATACTTTTAACTGTCAAGTATTGCAGATAAGCACGAAAGATTGCGGGTTGTCTTGAATTCAGCTCTGTTGCACAAGCACATATGCACACAATCTCCCTCCCTTCCATGCCCGTGCGTGTGCATGCACTGACTAAAACACAGACAGTTATGAGATATGATAGAGGTAAGTGAGCGGGCCCAATTTACTCAATGAACTATTATTGGACTGAGATGATGCAAGATTGATGGCACATCATATTTCGAGCAAACTACCATCCTACTCCTCCTTCTCCTCATTTCTGGCCTTGCCCATCACTCGTTATCTACTCAAATGGAGGCATAATGCCGATCGCAAAATCATATTCAGTGCAATTTTAAAGACATGCAGCAGATGAAGAAATTAACACTCCGTGACTGAAGCCGAATTTGCGCAAAGGCAAATATAAACGTTCGCTTTCCTGGTCCTGCTCTAGTAGCAACGCTAAACGTCAGTAATGAACCCGATAGGCACTTTTACTTTGCTACACCGAAAAAACCTATTCTCCACAGCATGCACCTGATCAAAAGCATAGAAAATCAATCCGAATGTGAACGGTACAACATGCACGAATCCAAGCACCGAATTTCACTGCCTGAGTCTTCAAACCGTTAAGTGGCAAATAAATCATTCGGATGAACATATAATTGATAGGTAGATCTCATCTAAGCAAATAAATTAGTTACGTATCACACGCATTCATACAGGAATGCAACAGTTGTTGGGCAGGCCAAATGTCCGAATACCCACCTTCACGATACATTTGGAGGTGACAGAAAGCTGCCCCACGTCGCACGTGAGCTCGCACACGAGATCGGAGATTTTGTTGGACGGCTGGAACGCACAAATCCAGCACAACCGAGCTGTCTTCCAGGGCCTTGAAATAATTGCCTAATTTCAAATGACATCCGGCGCGATTTGAGTATGCCCTATGAGCGCGATGTGGTTGAGTTTGTGAATGCAGGTTCAGGTAGACAGCAAAACGTGTATCAGTCGATCAAAAGCAGAACAAAGATATCACTGCAACATTTGACCCAACGTATAAATGAGTACAAAAAAAGAACACATAATTGTAAATCAACCCCTAAAATGAATGAGGTAGTATTTTGACAGAAAAACAGGTAGGCAGATCTAAGCTATCGAGAGAGAAGTAGGTGCAGATGATAATTAATCTGCTCATTGAAATCCACATCGCCCACACACCACGCACTACTCGAACCCCCACCTAGCCTTACACACAAAGACGAAAAAAGTGCAGAAAAATTTTGTGATTAAAAGATGATATCTTTCAGTTTCCCAAAGGATACGTGTGCAGCTTCGGATTCAAGGATATGGCACGTGTGTATGCGACCACAGCAGCTTCATAATCGCCGGCTTTGAAAAGGGAACTAAAAGTACATGAGAAAAGAAAAACAGATGACAGATATTTTCATACGCCAAACAGTTAGTTGGATAGTAAGTATGAGCATAATGACTTCCCACTCAAGTGACATGAATATACGAGAGTACTTAGTGTAAAATCGAAGGTTACACCGGTTCTCTTAGTCCATGAGTGAACTGGTTCGATAGCACTAGTAATGAAGGGCGACGGGTCTGCCAGCAAGAACAAAAACGCAACTCTTTGTTTACATTTATTCACTTTTTGGTATTCAAAGCTCGCTGGGTTTTAGTTACCCTGTGACGGATTCCCTGGAAACACCGCCTGAACATAACGGTGAGATGCAATGCAATAAAACAGGAGATTCGGCGTGCCACACTATCAGAGGTCAAGAATATCTGTCGCTGTTTCCTGTCACAACTTATGTATCGGGGTGGGTGGGTTCATGCTATATATATATATATATATATATATTCGTCGCTTAGACACTGATGGGGTAAATATCGTAACTGTTTGTCCACAAACGTTCGCCTTTTCGCTCCGAAATAATGAAATAGTGAACAGAAAGAAAACATAATTGTAAATGAATTGAGCAAACAGATGAAAGTGCAACATTTCTAATATTCATGCTGCATTCTTTTATAACTAGTATTCTCTTCCATTTGTCATTGGTATTGAGTTGTTTACCTTTTGCACCTTACCATTTTTACGCTATATTGGTTATAGCAGATCTGATTTACTTGTCAAAATTGGTTAACACATGCTCTATCTAGAGGTGACACGAGACCTAAGAATTTCTGTAAAAGTTAAATAAGAAACAAATATACTTCACGGTGCTAACTACGAGTAACAAAAGTGCTGAATGTGAAAATGATGGCTTGTATAACAACGTCTGGAACATATAATTATAAAGTTGACTTACTCTCCCTTCTCTCGCAACCAGATCGGATCTTGTTCCTGTTCGGAATACTCACTTCCAGCGACTACACGCTGCATCATGGCACGACGATGCTCGGCTTGTTTATTCAACCACTTTTGGATACATTAAATAAAGTAGAATGCGAAAGAAAGATGTACTGCAGAATTATTTAATCACATTCAATCAGAGAATCAAGATCATTTTCAGAGATTAAAAAAACGTATTAGTTTGACACTTTTCTGATCGCTTGAATCGCTGTTTCGGGTTGATTAATCCTCTTTTGATCTCGTCACGGATGAATCATGGTAGAAATGGCGGCACAGCTTCAAAAATGCTTGCCTATGACATCTCTGATGTCACCGCGACTTCCAACCTAGCTATCAGAGTCCAGTGTAAGTTGCAGTTTCACCAAATCATGACTGTTAATTGCAAAGTATAAACGCAGGATATCGACGTTCGAGCACCAATGTATGCGAGACATTTTAAGGGTCTGGTGGGTCGATCGAACAAGCATGGCTGAGACCGGGCGAAAATGATTAGATTATCGTGGTCGCGCGCTTATGAAAGTGCTCGGCGATGACTGAGGGCATGTATCACGCACATTACAGCATAGACCTCTTCGAACTGCGATGATGACTATGTGCGATGTCTTATGTATGGACGCTCGATTCAGTATCCACCAGGATGCGCCTCTTTCTTCCATCGAATAGGAGCAGTTTTCAGCAAGACCCAGCGGGATTTACTCTCAAATTTTCCATTTGTATCAGAAAGCAAAAGCAATGCCGTACAAGTATATCTCCGTATCGTTATAAGAAGCAATGGTTCACATACGGTAGAAAATTTCCTCATTCATGTTTTTTTAAATAGCAAGGGGATACATGTCAAGAGTTTGAATTTGCACACATACACAACGACATAGCTTATCGAATTTAGAATCAGTAACATGCAAACTGCAATTGCGAAGAAGATACCCGTGTTTAAATCTCAGTTTTTGCATAAATTGAAGTATACGACAGATAAGGTGATTTGATAAGTTCACTTTACGCTACACCAAACGTATTTGGTTTGATTATTGAATTCTTCCGTTCCAAATACATGATCGAAATGACTATTTCTATTATTTGATACTTGAAGCGTAGAATTGTGTTGGCGCTTCGACGGTGGTAACAGAGATTGGTAGTATAATTCGCAAATAGAACACAAAATAGCTGTGAATCCGGATAACAGTGATATATTTAAAATCATTCTTAATCCATTTTTCAGCGGAACGGGACACAGTGTTATGTTCAAGGCGATGTAGTGGAAACCCATGTGATACATGTAAACGTGTTCATTTATCCTCAGGGCAAAAGATCGAGAACTTTCAAACTTGAGGAAGGCCACAACATTGTTTCCATTTCAAGTAAGGAGTTCGTAGTGTATAGGACGAATGAAACATGAACTGAAAAGCTCGGAAGCACTGTACAGCTGTTTCGACCTGGTTGGGTTTCATTAGCTTTGCGAATCCATCAACCCAACTGGGGATCGAACCTGGAATCTCACAGGCAGAACGCATTCATGCTACTCACTCAACACCGGGAAACTGATGAGAATCTGAATATGATAGCAGGATAAGTTGAAATGTTACTGAGACAAATTGTTTTGATACCCGGACAAATTGAGGTGCAAAATGGATAGAGTCGGGGCAATATACCCGCATTCATATCCATTCCAAACATATTTTATCACGTGCTCCATCTTCACTAGATGTCATATGTGTCATTGCAACCAGTAACACCGCCATCGTCCGTCGAGCTCTCCTTGATGAACAAAGTGTAAAAGGGTGAATTTTGGTGACAGCTAGCGTTGATAAACCTATTCAAGTCATCAGTCATCAACTACCCTCGATGAAATCTCAACGTGTTGGTTACTAATCAGAATAAATAACAGTCTTCAATCTTTGATTGATACCGAGGCTAAAATAGCACTCCCAAAGGTTTAATTTCCATGAGTGATAGCTTATTAATCACTGAAAACAGTTGATAAGCATGCAACTGACTACACCAATATTGTTGATTTGTGTTATTTAATGTTTGGCTGAACGTCTTGCAAACGCGATGCATCATCCCCTTGCGTATGTTTGATTGAACATAGACTGTGAAAAAAATGGTGATGGCGAAAAACGTTCAAGTGTGACATTTTCCGAGGTCAATAGACCGCGTTCATTTTCGTGTCATCGTGGTCACGTGTGGTTCGTCCTTTCTTGACAAACCCACTCAGATCGGTTCAATATTTATGTATTAGTCCATCGCGCACTTTGACTATGTTATGGTGAAAAGGCGAAACACAGACTAATGAGTGTGAAAGATATACCAGGCTGTTACTGATTAACAAGAGTGACGAAATCCAGCGAACCTGAGTAAGAATTCGGTGCATGTAAGTGTTATTTACCCAGGTCATCTTTTGTCTCCCACTATCCCTAGCCCAATAACCGTTCGTTGGTCTTCCGCAATTCTGACGCCTGTCAATTCAGCCAATTTCCAGTTAACCTCTGCACACGGAGTCCAAAATTTCAACAACCTCGATAAGTTTAAAAGGAAAACACTGAGCCAGTTATAATAAATAATAATACATAATTTACTCAAGTGGGATGGCGGGAGAATGGTGTGAAACATTAACCGTACAATCACTTTCGTATGTATTTTACTTCGGATAGTGTGATCATAGAGAAAATTGGGTAAGGCAGCTCGTGACCAAGAGTTAACACGCCGTGACTTCAGCTTAATGCGATTGGGTAAAAAAATCCGCAGTCATATACAGTGCATCCACTCTAGAAGGAACACTGGGGACGTCGAATGCATTTGTTTTATCTTAGGTGTTTTTCTATCCCGGACGGATTATTAGGAAAATATTGTCAAACACAGTAAGCATATAGGAAATGAAATGCCTTTGGTGCATCCCCAATTCATCTGTAATTACTCACGAACGCTTAAACAGAAGATCATGGAATTCAGCATGTATCTGCATTACCATAACACCATGCAAGACCAAGATAGTGATTAACATTGACTGCACACAGTTGATTTTATCCAGGATAATTTACCTGAATATGAAATCCTTTTTTACGTGCCATCCAAGAGCTGAACGAAAAATGTTTGCTATAGCTCAGCAGTTATGCTGAATAAGGAACACATTTAGTTAGTGCCTGAAGTGATGGTTTGTAACGTGTCATCAAGCAGCTGGAGCATCAGGCGCTGGTTGTAAGCTTCAAATGGAGGGCATGACATGATATATATATATATATATATAACTAATCTTTACAGATAGAGTGCAAAAATAAGCATGGGTTGAACGCCAAATATAGAAACAGCAAAGGGAGAAAACAAAGACAGTCGGCTTTGGGGATAACATGTTTTACTTACTGCACACCATTTTAATTTTTTTGTGATGAAAACACAGTTACAGTTTAACGAACTAATTTAGTTCTGCCATGATGAGCAACCTTGCCTTCAGCTGATAGGCCTTTGGGATTGACGGTCTGGGATGCCATGTGCATGACCGGCAAATCGTGACTGGAGGTAAGTAAGTGAAAGAAGACAACTGACTCGTATATAAGATAGTTAAAGCACTATTTCACGCAGCACTTCTAAAATATCTATGGCTGTGTCTATGGTAGTCCGGCAAGATGAAGCTATTATAAATAGAGCTGATTTCAGCTCGTTTTGTATAGTTATATCAAATCTAAGAACAACAGTGATCGGTTCGCTCACTGCCCTGTTTCGAAGCTCTACTAGGACTGTTTTGGGTTCGGTTGTTTAGGCGTCTATGCCATTGGAATAGTCTTCAGTGTCATCTATAAAATGACGTTCAGTGCTCTCTTTGAGTGGCAGAAAAGAGAAATTAAAACGGTCGGAAACACTAATGTATTTATACCTAAATGATGTTTTGCAGTTCTGAGGGGCATGCACAGAAACACAGCACACATGCGGTATGCTTAAAAATCCAGGGATATCTATCACTCATTGAAGAATTTTCTATGGTCATCGGTGAAACGGCCGCATGGCCCACAACATCTGTACCTGTTTACTCAGGTGTAATATTTGACACCTGTCACGACAAGTAAGTCAACGGACTGACTACATTCTGTTATCTATCAGTGAACGTGATCACTCAAAATGAGTGTCTCCTCTGGGTAGAGGGAAGACAGGATCCGCGATAAAACCAGCCAGGATCACGAAAATTTGTTGGCACGGATGGAGCATGGAGTGAACGCTCTAGGGAGGATTCGTGTAGTTGCTCAGATCATGGCTGCAGCGGTGCTCTGTGTTTGAGTTGAAATGTGCTTGTGAGCGCATAACCAGATTGGCAAACGTAGTATGGCTTTTGTACAAAAAAAAACAAAGAAATTTTTAAGTAAGGGGTATGAAGCTTAGATAAGCCCATACGATTTTTCGGAGGCACCAGGCGCTCTCGAAGGTCTTGGGTGTGGATTTCACCCCTTGGGAGATCGTTACTTCCCCGCGAGGTAATGCATCCCAAACAGGACGAAACAGTTATCCAGTGCTCTTTGTCGGTTATCACAAACATTTCCAAATCCTCAAATAATTTTGCGGAATCTTCGGGAGAATATTTCAAAAAAGTTGCAGATAACCTCTACTTTCAGTGGTACAGAAAATCTTTTGAATGCTTAGGGATCGTTTCTGAAACAAAATAAAATGAATCCCTTTGCCCGATTCGGTTAAACCCAATTGTGATTTGGCACGCATGTGTCGGTCGCAAACGGATGTGAACGTGTTGATTGATTAGTGAAAAGATAGAAACAAATTTAGTGGAGCGGTTAAGCAAGGATGCATAAAAAGAACCGAATTGGAGGGTGATAACCAGACTAGGGGAGTTGAAACGTATAGACACGAGAACGACAAAAACAAAAAAGAAAAACGTATTAGATTCCAATCCGAAGAGTGTGTGTACAACAGAACTGGGCGGGATAATGAGTGAAGGATAATCAGACCAATTAGCATGAGACCAGCGAACGGGATGCGACACACACCGTTTGCCTTGTTTTTTCATCCCACTGAGATAATGGTTTTGGGGTTACCATGTGTTGATTCGCTTCCATTAAGGTACAATTGTCTGAGGTCTGTAAGAAATTCTACGGCCGTGTGGTTTGATACCCAAATTAGAAGGCATTCGTAACGGAAAAGTGAACTTCAACCTGAATGGCACAGGACACAGGTTCAGCATAAAACATCGATGTTTTATTTTGTACAATAAAATTGATACATATTTATTGTAATGTATCTTCCTCTTTGATTCACCCGAACACCCGAATACCCGTTCTGGTTAGACATTGGTGAGAAATGACAAATGCTATTCTGTAATAAAAACTACTTTACGGAAAGACAAGGAGCGCAAGCTACTTATTCAGTTTAGATGCATGAACCAATGGCTGTTTTGAACACCAAGTCTATCTATTGGTGGTAAGATGATTTTAACTGTTTTTTGATGGGTAGTGCCAGGTAGTATACTGTCTTCCTTTTAAGGTGCCGTACCAAATGATTTGGATGATCGTCACGGAGTTCGACATCGCGACAAATTTAACTAGGTAATTCCCATCCGACTCAGTGTGGTTGGTGTTATGCATGCCGAGGGGTCCGCAGTTCAAACAGTGGAAATGTAACTTGACAACAACTGGAATTCCCGGACAAAAAACGATTTTTGTTTTCGATTTTTCTCAAGTATTTGGGATGATCTACCAAATAACCAGTTTTTTCATCATTACGCGAAAGATGTCCATTAAACACATCACATTCACCAAAAGTAAGCTTCAAATAAACTTAAGAAATAAGATGAACAATGTGTACAGAGTTTACATTGAGGTCCGTGGTACCTTCGCAAAAACTGCCCCACAATTTGTTTTAGATGGCGCGATCGAACGAAAAGGTGATACGGTAGGATGCAACAGACCTCAAATCGAAAATAAATATTTGACTGAGGCATCAACTTCCAAGAGTAAGACAGGCCTAAAATTTGACTTTCTTATTCAATTTCGTCTATTTACGGAGCGTGACAATTCGCTTGCAGACGGTTCATCACCACCTGAGTTTGGGATCCTCAGCGTTTTTGGAACAGCGGTATTTTGTTTTCATTCGTTCACTTATTTGGTTCTTCTGCAGCACGTTTTAGGTACTTCACTCACATAACTTTCCACCCAGTTAGCCTTTGAACTGGTACGAAGGGGACCGGTTGTTTAGAGTAACATGTCTGGAGTGGCCTGTTCAGCTGTTCGCAGGTACCAGGCACTATTGATGATCTTGGGTGTCTGTTGTATACCCTCGTAGATCGGATTTGGGTTCATTTTTGTCATTTTACTCTTGAGTCGCATCAAAATGTACACATGATCTATACTTTGTATGTGTTCCCTGGGTCGACTGGTAAATGTCAATCCTCCAGAACTTCTCCGATATCTTTTGAGCGGTTTAGATCAATGGTTCTCACTGCATCGAAAGAAACCTGTTATTCCCTTTGGATCTCGTAGAGTGAAACATATGAAAGTTAATTATGCCTCCTGACTGCCCACTGGTGTTCAAGTATTCTTGTTGATAGTGTTCTTCCAGGTATAGTGTTTCGGGTGGTCCTTGCAGTTCAGTCCGTAGATAACTGTGCTCTCTTCTTTCTTCATTGTTTTTGCCTTTGGTTGCCAAGGAATTCTCCGTAGAACGGTGGTCAGTTTGTCAGCGGCTTGCATTTGGGAACACTTCAGCAGGCTTACTGTTATATCTTAAGCATAGTCGATGTGTGGACAAAATTGCTCCCGTTCTTGATCTTCCCTCATCCGTTTTCAAATTGAAATTTTTATTATGGGAAAAACTTACGAAGACTTCGCTTATCAAATCCCATAGGGTGTTTACACTTTGGTTC
>UZAN01047590.1:0-12156 GCA_900618425.1 Echinostoma caproni | reverse complement strand
GCCCATGAACGTAAAATAGTAATGTAATGTTTTTGACGAGCACAGGAGAATATGTTATGTAGTTGGGTGTTGAAACTTAATGTTTGCCAGAGCACCATCAAGCTGACGCTTAAAAGATACTAAGGTTGGCGCACAGACCAAGTGAGGTGGCAGAGAGTTTCATTGGCTGCACACTCTTACTGCAACTGGATGGGGTCTGCAGTCGAGACGGCTCACTTCAGTGGATGCCCTCTGAGATGAACATTGGTTGATATAACCAAAAGAGATCTACATGGNTGATTGGGGTGTTGGGAAATCCGATACAGTAAGATCATATCGCCTCTGATTTGACGATATTGAGACGAGTATAGCCCCAAGAGCTGTAATCTTTCGCCATAGGTCTTGGAATGTAGACCTTTGACCATCTTAGTAGCCACTCTCTGTGGATTTTCCAGTGCCTCCCGATCTCGCTGCAGCCATGGGTTTCAGGCCTGAATTGAGTACTCGGTGTATGGACGGATATATGTGGCTAACAGACTTGGAAACAAAGCCGGCTCAAGCGATCCAAAAACACGTTTGAGCAGTCCAACCTTTTTCACCGCCATGGATGATGCCGTGGAACAGTTTGTGGAGCAACTCAAGTCTGCGCGAATGGCTACTCACAGATCCTTCTCGGATGGAGCATGAGGCAAAGTTTCGTGTCCGAGAGTGTAGGAATAACGACCAGGGTGTCGTAGTGATAAAACTTTACATTTGGTAACGTTGAATTCTATATCATTGGAAACAGACCATTTGTGGGCTTCTTAAAGAGCGTTCTGAAGATCAAATGAATCTTCTGGTTTTTATATTGTCCTCAATATGTTGGCATCGACCACAAACAGCAGAGTTTGTGGTCCGAGGATGTCTGGAAGATCATTTATAAAGGCAAGTAAAAGGCGTTTGCCTAATACAGATCTTTGTGAAATCCCGCGGTTGACATCTATTGAATCAGAAAGTGAATCGGAAATACGAACTGACATAGTACGTAGATGAAGAAATTCCTCGATCCAGCAAAGTCCATGGATTCCATAGTTATACAGCTTCCTTATCAGTATTTGGTGATTTACTTTATCAAAGACTTCATAGAAGTCCAGGTAAATAACATCTACCCCTTTGCCTTGGTCTACAGCATGAGTCCAATCGTCCCGAGTCAAAATCAAATTAGTTGCACATGAACGATTTTTTTCGAAACCCTTGCTGGGCTGGGGATAGTAAGTCATTTTTCTCCAGATGATCCATTACCGAATCTGCAACAATAGATTTCATGACTTTGGACAATACTGAAAAGAGAGTGACGGGTCGGTAGTTTTGTAGTAGTTTTGTTCCTTCCTTTTTGGTTCAGAGTTTTCGATGAAGCTACGAGTATAGCCGTTACGAGCGAACAATCCGAAGAGCTGTTCTTCCCCTGTTTTGAGTGTTCCTGTGCGACAATATCTGAATCCTTCTGAATTCGGTCTGAGTACACTATCATCAGCGGCACTGTGTCAGACGTTGCTTTGTCAGACCAGTGTCTTTTGAGACTGTTATGATGTCCCGGAGGCCAAATGTTCCATGAATGCTCGTTCGTTATCATAATTCATCTCCATTGTAAACTTGATGTCATTAAATGTGTTTCCGGTGATGCAGAGTGTGGTCTTCTTGCTCGGAATTCTTCAAAGTGACAAATGTGTCATCAACTTGTCTAAGTATGATTCTTCTTGGTACTTTCTTCTCCACTTTCTGTGTCACGGATTTGATTATGAAACTGAACAATGGTAATCCCGTTGAAATTCCTTTGAGATGTTCCCAGTTTTTGACCTTCCACGAGTTCGCAGATGGCAGCTGATTACATTGGTTGGTTTGGTTGGTGCTCTTTTATCAACTGCTGTTTTAGTGTTACTTCTACCTAGATTCTCTATAGAGTTTTGTGACAACAGAGGTTTTTTCATTTCATTATTTAGTGTTCTTCTTTGGTTTTATAATGCAATTCTTCCATTCGTTTCCATGTGGTGTTGATTTTGCCCGAAAGTTTGGCGGTCCGTGGGATTTTGGTGGCATTGTCTTGAATTAGTTCTGTGGCATTTTGAATATAGTCCAACTTTTGTGTATGAATTGTCAATCGCCTTTTATCAGTGGGTAAAACGCTGACGCATTTGTTCATCCTCAGTGTTTAGCAGTTCTCTTTCTTCGCTTATTGATATAGCGTTGGGATTTCCTTTCGGTACCAGAACTGAGACAATGGTAGTTTACGCATTTACATAAAGTTCAGACTATTTGAAAGTTTGTTCGAGTTTCATTAAACATTCCCTGTTTGTGGTATTCATGTCGTTGAAGTTAAGTCCCTTGATGAAAATTTATTTCTCATCATGTTTTTAACTTTGTTTTTACACACTCAAAAATACATATATGTGAGAATAGCATTGAAATAAAGTTTTGAATCCACACACTTTGTTTTGGACATTGCCCTGGGCCTTCCTGCTGCTAACACCGTCGCCTTATTTGATCAGGATATACAAGGGAAGAGTAAAACGTAAACGAAATACTACTGATATGCGGAGTGAGCTTTTAGCACAGAATGTATCCCTTAAAAGATTCAAGTCTCGCAGTGAGTTGGTAAGACATCTACCAGAGAATGCCACCTCATAAAGTATGACTGTTGAAGCAGATTTTGCCTTCCGGGGTGAGGGTATTTTCACTTTAGCGAAAAAATGAAAAGCCGACATTCAGGAACGCAACCTGTTGGCTAAGCCAGCGGTAGAGAAACCACATAAAACATCTAGATGAGGCTGTTTTAAAAGAGGTATACGAACTGTCCTCAGGGCACATCAGTGGTGAAGATTATTTTCGCTCTTTTGGGCCATTTAGCATTTTGACGTGTAAACCGCGTCTCAAACATCTAACATCCAACTGATTGGACAATGAACCCCGATCCACTGCAATCGGTGTCTTGCAACTCAGGGTCTGGTTACTCGAAGACACCGGTTTTCAATCTCTAAAGTAACCATTTGTTTTGATTTGGGCACCTTTGCAGTCTCAAATTCATAAACAAAACATGTATTTACTCCTTCGCCATAACGAAGTTTGTTGTATCAGGCTTGGTTTGACTCAAGATCTGAGCCCGAAAAACTAAGAAATACACAACATAGGCAATCAAACACGTTTGCTTACCTCTTCCTCCTCCCGTTTTGTCGATTCCCGTTCCGGGGTGGGAAACACACGTGGCGTGAAACTGATCGTAATTCGGTTTGATTCACGTATGGGTAATTCGCATGGTTTTTCCAGGAGGACTGTATCACCCGAAGGCGTATTCTTGTCATCTGAACACAGATTTTGCCAATCATAAGAGAACATGTCATCTAAGATTACCACTTGCGGGAACCGATTTTGGTATGACCACGGCGGTGTTACGCCTTTCTTCACTCATTCTATTGGCCAGCGCTTTGGCTTCTTGGATCTGAGCCTGCAACTATATTAGGGTGAAAGGAGAATGAGAGAGAAAGATAATCTAATGGATATCTACTTGTGCCTTCCGTTTCTGTTCTTCTTCATGAAATCGAACCAGTTCTTCCATCGCTTTATCACCGGCTTCCTTCTTTTCTCGGGCAATCCGCTCGCGTTCAAAACCCTCGATCTAAGAAACACAAATGTATTACGAATTTCTCGGCAGAATTGGGTTTGGCTTACTCGCATCAATTCATTCAGCGCTTTCTTCTCAGCTTCGCGTACTTGAGTCTTTTTCTGTTGTTCTCGAGCCTTCTCATGTTCCTGAAATTCGATTATTGCCTCTTGTTTGATTTTTTGAAATTCATTTTTATCACCTAGACAACAAATTGATTATCCAATTGTGAAATGTTTTTGGATCTGCGAATGGGTGCACAATAAATAGGAGCACAAGCGCGCAATATACGTCATGTGAAATTCAGAAGGGTATGAGATAATTTAAAAATATCTACAAACCTGCAACCGCTTGTAGTTCGTAGACCGAATTGTACAACCATCATCATTAACAAAAACAATATTAACTATTATTAACTATTATCACTATGCAATACGCAACAAAAGCTCAATCCATGTTTCGGAATGGAGTAGCAACCAATCAAAGACTATTATTCAATAAGCCAATAATCGATGGATAGTGTTTCAGTTTCAATTTGGCACTGGCACTTTCCTGTACCAGTTTGGTTGCTGTCTTTTGGCTGCTTATTTGGATGGAGCAGTATGAGAAAGACAGGAAAATGAAAGTAAAGTTGAAGAGAAAATGAAGAGATCCAGTGGAGTAAGATTGCAAGGAAATTGTAAAGATTCACTTCGGTTTCCGAGAAGCTGCAATGATGATGCTGCCAAGCCTGGTTAAGAAACGTCTATCAACAACACTTTCATCTCGGAGAATACACCAACGCCAACATCCGCATCCCGAGCTACAATAATTCCACGTTGTTCTATATTGCTCGACGGAATTCGACAACAATTGAGTCACGTTTGAGATAGCTCAAGGTATGGTTGAACATAAGAAGTGCGGACGTGGACTGATTGGGAGTACCTCGATACGATTACGAATTCAGTGGGACATTGAAAGATTTAACTCATCTTCATAATGAATTTCGTTGTATGCAGGATACACACAGATAGAGGCGTTTGTGAAATACATGGAAATACATGTATTTCAAACTTGAAATGAAGAACAAGAAACACTGAGCAGCTATTTCAACCAAGGTAGGCCTCATCATCTGTTTTGGAATCCATCACTCCAACTGGAGGCCGGATGCTGGATCTCACGAGAACATGGGCAGACTGCCCACTTGGCCACCGGGCAGCGGATTAGACAGTTCCTCTTTGGTAATGCGCAACAAATCGCAAACTCCCTTTAGAACCTTGTTGCGGGCAACCCATCTCTTTTAACCAGGTGGAAACAGCTGTACGGTGCTCCCGAGCGTTTTGGGTCACATCTTCTTTGCTCTGATTGCGAAGAAACTAGCCATACAATTAGGATTGTCGTTACACCGTAGTTGACTTTATGACCGGGAATACCCGAATCGAATGAAGTAATGTCGTACGGCAGGAACGCAATTTGCCTTTTCTCATAGTTTACATCCTAACAGGAACTGGGTGTATAAAAGTTCTCTTTACTTTCTCAGGAACGCAAGCTAATCACTGTTTATATGTAAATAACCATTTTCGTTGGTGCACGATAGTAACACACGCATTTTAATGCACAATCTTCCAGAGGAATGAGGAATGACATTGGAATCCGTCTAGGTAACTGGCCCATAAATGCACTTATGAGCTCAGTTGCAGGTCATGTTTTGGCATGTGCGTGTGTGNGCGTGTGTGTGTGTGTGTGTGTGTGTGTGTGTGCGTGCGTGCGTGCAAACTTCGGACATTCAGGAGGAGCATTGCACGTTCCAGTCCCAGTGCTCGTTCGCACGACCGATAAATACAATCATGTGCGCTGCATTCGGAGGTAATGTTACGGCTATCCATTTGACTGACTGATAGAAAAAGAAGTATAACGTTAACAGCACTTCCCAGATAAAGATACAAGATACAGGTATGTTATGGATTCCAATGTGATCGCAGGCAATAATCAGCCATATCACTTAGTCTCAACTTAGGCTGTCTCCGAGGGCACAACCTGAAACTTTCTATATATCCGAATTAATTTATCTGACTGTGGAAACCACTGAGCCAGATCACGATCTGGTTTCTTAGCGGTTTATTTCCTGTTTGTCTGTGTGACATCATGGGCTCTTGTATTCGTTATCATCTCTAGGATAGATTCCACCAGGGCTACCAATTTTCTTAAACCGCTTTCCTCGCTGTAATTTCATCCTTCTTTGAGATGAAGACTACATTTGATATGATTCACTCACGCTTATATATGCGTGAGTGAGTGTTTGAATTTCGCTCTCACCAGCTTTTCCATGTCGGATAACCTGGAGCGTGCATAAGTGAACATAGAAATATCCCTAAGGAAGAAAATAAAACCAGCCTTGACTTAGTTCTATGTTGTTGCCTTGCTATTGAAACAGATACGACCGAAACGCAACATATAGCAGACTGAGTTATACAGGACTTCAAAAATTTTACCGTGTGATCCAATGAAATAGCAGAAAAGCATGCTATCTTCCATATGATTCAATTTACAAACTTACGCATCACTTCCGATGTAAGTTGTTTCCATAATTCCTCGTCCCGTTTCTTCAAAATAAACCGGGCACAGTTGTCCGCAAGTTCCAGTCGTGATTGTTTTACGTCTATCGATTTGTACAAGACACATTCGAATATGTACGGTTTGATAACCAGCTGAAACAAAAGAAAGTACTTAAAATAAATGAAACACAAAAACCATCAAAACTTCTCAACTGTCTTAATTTGATCGAAAAGCATAGAAAAAAGTTTTAAAAGGTAGTCCCCTAAACATATGTTATGTAATTTCTATCCACTAATTTCATGTAGTTAGAATGACTGCACTGAATTTGGGGGGGGGGGCAGGTCTGACCGGAACCTGAGTTTAATTGACAAGCTACCGGCAAATACGAGTTCATCTGAGCACGTTTGAAAACAAGCACAAACCGGACTGTGAGACCTTTGACACGAACCACAGTTTAACATATGTGTGTATTAGTCTCCCCAAATATGTTAATCACCGACCCAGATGAGCATAACCTAATCGATCGCACCTCAGATTTAGGCCCATGCTACACAAATCCGGGTAATCTGTACAATAGACAACAACGACTGATTCAGACCCGTATGGATTTGTTTCAATAAGTATGCGTTATCATTGTAAATCAACCAACTGCTTCCATTGAGACTGGTGAGCTACAAACCAGGTGTAAAAATGCAAATCATAATGATCATTATTTTTCGAGTAATAAAATATAAATATATATCTATGGTTTGCACGTGTTTTGATTTGCTTAGGGCAAGAAAACACAAACTAATAGGATTTATGGGGTAACTCAAACTCACACTGTTTTTCAAAATGTAAATCGTGGGGAAAATATAATCGCCTTGAACAGTTTTCATGACTTGCTGTGCGATGGCCCCTGATAACAATTAGGCCAGTTGGTAGTGGACCTTAGCCGATCCATAAATTGTTACGCAATTTGAGATACGAACCTTTCGAGTTAAAGTATGCAATGCAGATGCAAGTTAGGTCATCGCATTTTACGTGCACAGAGATTTTTCAGCACAGTCGGTTAAACTGCAATGAGACTAATATAAAAACAACATTGCCCCATAATTATGGTTAGTGAGATGTAATCAGTTTGATTTAATACGGAATACCTCAACAAATTATCAAACTCTGTATGTCAGATTTCGAGGGAACACTGACTTCGATTTCTCATTTTGTTCGATGCCATTTCTACGCAAGAGTTTGTAGTTTTGTTCCAACTGTGTTGTTTGGCTGATTACTGAAGACAACCGCCTTATGTTAGAATTGTGCAAATATCGCTGACCTTGGTGGGTTCCGAACACATACATGAACGCTACCTACGCTACTGGCCATTCCACAATCCAAATTTCGGTAGGTTGTCTTCCGTAATCTGTCCAAAACATAACGTGAATTCATCCCAACTGTAAACATGTATACGGGGTATTTCGGTAAATTCTGGGGAAAACTGTCGCGCTAATCAGCTCACATCCTAATGATGGATCTCAGGCGCTTCCATACGCTGGATGGGCATGTCCAAATATGAAAATTTCGTAGCGTTATTTTACGGATTCTCCACACAATTGTCAACATTCCGCTGTTACCTTTTCTTATCCTTGGCGTAATTATAAAAAAACTGTGGTGGGGTAGATTTTTAAAATAGATTGCATAGCAATTCACTGAACTGCCACAGCATACACTCGACCTGATAACACGAGATCCATGAATGGAACGGATCTCACTGAAAAGCTTGGGCGTTGCGCCCATGATTATTGAGGAAATTAGCTTGTCTCAGCCACAGCGAATGAAAACCAACGCCTTTGTGTTTTGGTTTTCATTTGTCATGGTTAAGACAAGCTACTTTCTTCAATACACTCGACCCTTTACGGACAACCGGATGTAGCCATAGCGCCACAGATATCTCAGGTTGGCAAAGGCATTCTGTATTCGAGCCAACACTTCGTGTGCAGTGCGTCTGCCGGGTGAGATAGTTACCCAAAGTACAAACGTTTTGTACTTCTTCTGTTACTCTTCCAGCTGCTGTGAGACGAGAAGCTGAACCAACCCAGTAGTGTAGAAATACTTTAAGCTTATAGGGTGAACCCGGCACTTAAATCGTCCACAAGGTTTGTAGATTACCTGGGTATTTACTTAGCAGTATCATGTCATCAGCATACTTCAGATCAGACAGTCTGCCATCTGGAAGCAAACCAATATCATTTTCCTCACAAGGGGAGAAATTTGCCTCCACAATCAAATCTATGATGAAGGTGAATAGAAAAGAAGAGACAGAGCAACTTTGACGAACACCACTTCTTGTGGTTAACTCGAGCAACACAACACCTTGAGCTCAGACTGAGAATCGTAGTAGTGAAATATTCTTCTCTGGCACACATATTAGGGAAAGGCAATGTTGGAGGTTAGATAGGCTGACTGAGTCACTTTCGGATCAAGGAAGATGAAACTCTTGGGTCTATGAAAATGATGTTTGTTTTGTAGAAGTTGGCGAAGAGTGAAAACGTGGTCGACAGTCATGATCGAGCCTAAATCGAGCCTATTTCTCCGCGTACATCATTCAAGTGCGACAGACAGTAGACGGACTATAACACCCGTGAGAAGATTTTTTACTGAGAACGACAATACCACGGCAAAGTAATATGAACAAATGTT
This sequence comes from Echinostoma caproni, assembly GCA_900618425.1. Taxonomy (NCBI): domain Eukaryota; kingdom Metazoa; phylum Platyhelminthes; class Trematoda; order Plagiorchiida; family Echinostomatidae; genus Echinostoma; species Echinostoma caproni. The sequence continues at coordinate 3,332 of UZAN01047590.1, read as the reverse complement.
AAGCAAATAAGGTGCTTATAATATTTGGTTCGAGAGCATTTTGAAATAGCTTGTATCCATTGATTAGGACTAGATAGGCACGTGTGGTGTGCACTCTGCACGCCTTAATGCCAACTACAAGAAAATAATACTCACATTATCTGGGACGTTATTTCCCACGTCGCCGAATAGGATTACAAAGATTGCGGGCGAATAAGCCTGATGAAAAACCAATCAGCTTCACTTTTTACAACCATTACGCATGCACATTTATTCACCGGCTTTGTTTACTTTCTCATGACTGCAATTTAAGGAATGATACCAGAAACATACTTAATGAGCTGATCCGAAAATGTTCATTCACCATAGTTAAATAAACTCATAAATATTTATTCAGTGAACTAATAAACACCCTAAGTGTTATGACTAATCGTGATCAAGACACTTTTGCTGGTTTATTTAATGTTCGCTTGAAGTTAATGATAAAACAGTACTGATATCCAACTGGGATCTTATATGGTTCGCTAATCCACGTCTAATGACTTACATTGTCGGTTATAAGGAGGTAATGGTATCCCTTCGTTACTATGAGGTTTATTCGTTCCGACTTTCATCGCACAATGGTGTATAATGAAAAAAGATATTTGCATAGCCTTTTATATCTTTTGGAATGAATTAGTTTTTAATATAGATCAAAGCCACACATTAAACTAACTATTCAAATGCAGATCCGGTAGCATTCTGACCAAATAAGAAGTGAAAGCGAGAATCACTGTCCCTTGACCGTCACTTATTTCAATGCCTACCATCAACCTTAACCTAGTGGAGCCTTATATGGTTCGCTACTCCAAGTTTTGGGGCTTAGGTTACCGCTTTCCATCACTGAACAGCAGATCCCCGTGACTATGGAAGTTACCTCGTCTAATGTTCATCACGCTAAAAAAGTATGTAATAAAATATAAAAATAAAAAACCTGATAGAATGTCTTGGTCTCCCACCCGAAGAGACTATATTTCGATATGGCATGATTATCTTTGAACCTCTGTGATTTTTCAAAGTTTTAATGGTTCACAAGATCTAAAAGTGTCTACCATGGTCAGAAAGTATTGGTCAGAAGCATTCCGGATTGGAGGTTCAGCTCAAGTTCACATTTCAATCAGTAAACTGGTTATGTATGGCTTTTATTTAACGAAAATCGTATTTGCAAGCTCACGAATTTCGTTTTAGACTTTTAAGCCTCGAATAATTATTGAATTAATCATGTATTCGATGTGTTCCATCTTAATTGTTCTTTATATTCAGTTTTTAAACTCAAAATAACTTTTATTTGCTCGGGAGTGGGATAATCCAGTTGAAAGTTAGAGAAGATTCTCAATCGGATTCTTAGGCTAGCCAAAACCAGAACGACAGAGAGGTGGGTATGGTGAGAAGAACTATAGTCCATTGAGAGCCAGTTTGCAATCCGTCGGATCACTCACTAATATTGTATCATTCGCGTGTACAAGATTCACAACCAAGCTGCGAATTATCGTAATCAAGACTTCCTGAAGCCTTTTCTTAGACCTCTTCTTGGTAGGTTTGTAATGGTGATTTTCACTTCCACAGCTAGATGAGCTGTTTTAATCCAAATATAGGATTTTTATCTCTCAAATTTAGGTAGTGATTAATACTCCTAAGTTAGATGCTTGAGGAGACGCACTGAATGTATATATATGTATATGTACATATATATATATATATAAATACCGGCCTGCAGACAAGCATGGTGCCAATGCCACAACAATAATAACAATGAGAGCATTTCTTATGCGAAAGCGACATCTTACCTATCCTTGAAGATACTGTGTCTTTTTAGGAATTGTTGCCTAATGGTTTTTTGCCTGATGTGTTCACAAATAAATCTTAAATTCTCAAACATTATCAAATTTTAAATCTGAGGTGTCTTTAATGTACTGACTCTTATGCAAGTAGATCAACGGACTTCTAACGCTTCTTTGGCACTTGATGCAATCTGTTTATTGGAGACAAGATTTCGAAATCCTGGTAGTTCATGGATTCATCCAGAAGTTACTTCTGCTGTCATCAAAGAATAATTAAATCCCGTCGGCTGGTTAGATTAAATTAGGTGCTCAAAAAAGCTGAAACCTCACTTGTCAAATGAATCCATGGAAACACTCATAGTGCGTGAGGCGACTCCAGGATTAAGTCTGCATTCGGAAGGAAAGCAATGCCGATAATGTTTGACTTTTTATCCCTATATTCACTCCTTTTGACTGCAATTTTTACCCGGAAAATTATTCTATTGAGCCGGAGTGGTGCCTAATTTTACTTGCAGTTAATTTCACTGAGTATTCTGAACAATGGATCATATCGATAATAAACTGCATGAACTGATCTCCCGGTGAACAGAAAAAGCATTGCTGTTTCATTTCTGTGCGAATGTGTTTATGTTCATTAGCAACTTACAAGACATATCTCGATGGGTTTTAATATAGTGTTTTAGTTCCTCCAGTAAGCTAATCCCACTTACAATATTGACGTAGACTACCGTTGATAAGACTTTGTAAATAATTTTGGTTTCTATTAGACCAATTGCATTGTCTCTGGATGAACATTACTTTTGATACATTTTGCTATTGAACTCTACAGTTGATGTAAAATTCGCAGCTCTGAATAGCATACTTCAGTTTTATATTCTTGTCTGTGATAATGAAAATATGATACATGAATTGGAAGCTCTAAAAAGTGGCCCGACAAACCAACAATTTGTATACCCATCCCTACTCAGAGATAGTACAAAGCATTAGACACAAAAGAGATGCCTATGAAACTTTAAGGCTAATTCCTCTGGCCTGTTTTGAGCTCCAGGGCTGGAATGTTGAACCAAGCCACCATATTGGTTGTTTATAGCTTTTCTGTCTCTTGGCTTAATTTCACTCCTGTTTTTTTAGGTTCCTATGTGGATGAAAACTCCCAGTCATACAAATTAGGTTACCAGTTACCAAAAGTGAACTGCAGATCCTCGCGACCCTTTAGGCAGCTCAGCAAACAATGGTCGTGTCATATTCTGGTTATCTTGTTTATACACACTCTTATATTGCGTATTACATAAACCTCTCTTTTTCTATTACAGCTCATGTACCGGATTTATTAGTTGAGTAAAGCGTATAATTCCGACTCCGAGTCTTCTCTGTTCCGCTCTCGTTTGCTTGATTCGTAAAACGTTACAATTTACTCAACTAATAGTGGACCGTTACCTTCGACCCGACAAATTTGATGTCCACCTGAACGCCCCTGACGCTTCCAAACAATGGACCTACTGGATACGTACTTTCAACGCCTTTCTAAAGCGA
>UZAN01047585.1:3858-26044 GCA_900618425.1 Echinostoma caproni | reverse complement strand
ACACTATGACCTGCGGCGATGCACACCCTTCCCGAAGAGACTCAAAAACGTTCTAAAGAACAAAGGCAGACCAATCGACTATTAGTATACACAAAACTCACACATCGTAACCGCATAGCTTGTTGTCAATTGAACACTTTGCAAACAGATCAATTCAACACCAACCTAGGTCTTATATTAGTCTAGTGATTACTCGAACCTTATATGTGAATGCCTGAATCGATCTATCGAAGAGAAACTTTTTTCAGTTACCACTTTGTGTCTATGCATCAGTGGAATATTTTACGGAATATATACCCGTATATATGACACTGTTTAATATAAGTTACCTGTGTGAGCAGAAACCACGTTGTCTATATCTGGGCATACAAGATTCCTTAGGTTACTTCATGTTTCCTTATCACCGACAGTTTTGCAGTTGTCTTCGTTGCACTGTAATCTAATGCCCGTGCGCTGACAATTCGAATATTCACTTCCTCCCTTTGCTCTGTGGCAAATTAGAATGCTTCTAGCAACCCATCATTTTTGTCGTACTTATCACATTAGTTAGGTGTTTGCGCACACTGATTCGCGGTAAATCTACTGTTGAAACAGGGGTCAGTTCCAGTTGTGCAATTATCTCCTAAACAAATTGTCACATTATACACAAAGAGCTCAGTTGCCTGTAACATGTGCTATGCTTTCCACACAGTGCATCCTGCCTAGAGAGGCGGGTCCCCTGTTTCATCGATTGAAATGTGGTGAGCATCTAGTTTGCGGTTTGATTAGACCTGTAGATCAAATATGCGCCCAGTGCCGGATTCGAACTCTCCTAGGCTCTCTACTGCTCACGTGCTAACTTCACGGGCCATGAACGAGAATCACGCAGCTGTTGCGCTTTTTGAATATAAAGTACATAATCCTGGAAGCAGTACGTTTTGATGTTTTACCACTAGCCCCAACATATCATGCTATCTTTAAGCCAAATTGCAATTCTCACACGCAATGAGGTTTTCACTAGCGCTAGAGTCCTGAAGTGTCTCTCTAATAAATAATGATATAATATATAAATACTTTTAACACATCGTGACCAAATGATATTAGGAGTGTATCGAAAAGATCGATGCGCCATGTGTCCTCTGAGTCATTTTATTGTAAAAACTGCCTTGTGAAAGGTTAGCCACGGTAACCGAAACGTCGGTGTATATAATTCTCTACCGATATCGCTGTGTCATCAACACTATAACATTCACAATAATATATAAATATATTTGCCATTCGATGAGTTTATTTTCCACAGTTCATTGATGACCGCTGGGAAGCAGTAAAATCGGAATCAGAGGGAGTATGCAAGAACTGAAAATATTCGTCTTCGGAGTGAGGAATATGACAGCCCGTTAACGTCACACAACTTCGGTGGAATGTGTGTGGAACATGACAACTTACGTGAAAGTTTGATATCGTTATTGGTGTTTTCAAGGGTTAGCGATGACCATGAGGGAAAGAGAAACCTGTTCCTGGATTTTTGCATAATCCGCCGACCAACAGGAAAAATCATCCTGGCATTTTACGAAACTGGCTGAAGGATAGCTGGATAAGTACCTTGTAGAACAACAAAAGCATCAGAGTAAGTTAGAGATTTCAGGCCGTTTGATACCGTGTAATGCCACCGTTCAATTAATTGATTGTAGGTCAACCTATAAACGGTTAAAGTATAACGAATTTTGCTGAGCAGTGAGCAGTACAGATGAAGCAAGACTAAAATTGTCATCCTAATGGAATCGTCCCTCATATCCAGAGCTAAAATTCTTTATTGAATAAGACGAATATAGCCAGCATCAATAAATATAAGTAAACTGGTGGATCAGCTTCGGCAGATTTCATGAAAACCCAAGATGACAAGAGTCTCTCGAAAGATCTGAGCATGTGTGATATTCATGCAAGAAGAAAGTACTTATGTGGTTAGTTTGTGGAGACAGCGGTTATCACTGACAGTATCCAAGTGCCAGCAAAATTCTTCACTTTTTTGGCAGTAGCTGAACACCCTAGCTGACGGAATTCAAGGGCGTCCGAACATTCCCTGATAAACCATGGAATAAAGTTCATTTCCACAAGAGATGACAATTATCTTTATTTTACTGAAGTGTTGGAGGACAGCGAGGAGTTCTACAATTGATGACGATGCAGAGCCAATAAAAACAGACAGAGTTATACTATTTAAAACTGATTTGAACTCCCCATCCCTGCTCGTACCGTCGACTGCTTCCTTTTTAGGACTGTTTGTTATATCACATCGGCATTTCTCTGCTTTCAGCCGCTAGAAACCGATCTCGCAGATCACGCGTCCAATCATCAAAACAGGAAAACGGAGAGTCAGCGACTGTGAAGCGTCTATCCGTTCAGGAGCAGTGAGATTTGCTTAGTGCGCGGTAAAAATAATAGGTATAATCAAGCTTTTATATACCTTTTCTAGTGCAAATGCGGTATCAAGTTTATTTTTGATTTGACGAAGTCCTGAGTCATTCTCATGGAAAAGTTATATTCGAATACCATTAGGTTGAATTAAGTGTGAGGAAATTGGCATGTGGACGCGTACTTGACGATTTCGCTGTCCACGCGTCGGTTTCTGGTGGTTTGGGCTGATTCGTGATTGTCTTGTCCGGTGATCAGATGTGATTGACCACCTAATCTAACCCAGTGGGCAGATATGGCTACATTATACACGGCAGGGCTGGGAGAGTTAACCTGTTATTTATCTTGTTTAAATCAATTCCACCCGCTACAAGTTGATAAAAGGATAATGTTAGCAATTTAATGCTTGCAAATTAACATATTATATGGTATTATAGAAACATCAAACATGACAGTTAATCGATGTCAAATGACCAACAGTTTTCATATGGTCGGGTGATCTTGACCAAAGAAGAAATTTGGTAAGCTTTTATTTTCATATCTAACCCAAATTTCAGAGTTTTAATCAACTATATGACCGAGAAATTTGTGGTAGACAGTCATAGAAACGTCACGCCCAAAGGATTGAGTGATTGAATAAGCGTGAACTGATGCCCAAAGTTATTTGTGCTAGGTGGATCACCGGCAACACAATGTTAAATGTAATCATTTTCATTGCTTTTTTCCAAAAAATAAATTTTGCACCACAAAGAGAAACGATTGCTTTCTACTAGTATTTAAGTTATATTTCGAATTTTTGTATTCATTTCAATGCTTGTAGTTTCAAGTCAGTGCACATCCGGGTCATTTACCATCGCATGGAGTCATAGAAAACAAAAGTAAATACATTTACACGAGGTAGATAAACTGCTAATGTGAAAATGGATACCGGTCACTGACGGTTCGCAAAACGTTATCGTAGACGAGCCGAGAGTCAAGAGAAATGTGGGACGATAGCCAAAATGTATATTGTAACCAGTACACACAAGTATTTAGTGGTACCTGGTTACGGAATGCGATACAGTGTGTAGTGGTTAAGTGATGTCTAATGTAATACTGTGGCAGAATGTTTCTGTGTGGAGTAAAATGTTTATCGGTGATAAAGTTGAGCAAGTTTAACTTTGAAGTACCGCTTGAATGTGCAAATCTTTCACCAGACCGACGTAAAATTACAATCTTAGATAATCTAAGGTCGATGAATAAAGCTGGTGAACAGTACAGGTGATAGAGAACGCAATGATGGTAAACTTTTCCCATAGATAATGTTTGTTTGCCTCTGTCATGGTTAAAAATTGAGCTTTAATCGGCCAATCAGATACCTGTACTATGTAAAAGCACGATGTGATACATCGACAAGAAATTTCGTTGAGGACGTAATAGAGCACAAAACGGTTGCAATGCAGTGGAACATTCCATGATCATCGGTGGGAGTTAAAGAAACACAATTAATGAATCTTTTTCGAAATGCGATTCAAATGTGAAGCCCAGGTGAGACCTTATCATACATTACAACAAAGTTATTGCATAGAACAACCTGGTAGCTAATATGCAGTCCAGAGCTGTTTATTTCAAATGAATGCAGCCGTTCCACTTTGAATAGAGCATAGGTATCATCTCTACATCGGGAAAAGATGTGCGTGAGACAGATCAATTGGCTTGACGCTGCGAGAATCGGAAGTTACCAATGGTGACATCATCAGTATACTTAAGAAGATCTGGGTTGGTGAGTGGATTTTTGATGCAGAAAGAAGAAGGCAAAACGGACTGTTTTGCTCCTTTGAGAACATCGGGACTGACCGATTGACCGTCAGACCTTTTTACAAGAAACCTGGTGAAGTGCGTTCTACTGATACAATAACCCAGGTGCAAAAACAGAGTAGTGATGGAGAATACAGCATCATGGATAAAAGACAAAGTTTTTTAATTCCGATAAATTAAAGGAAACATAAGAAACCAGATGTTACGCCTGTCTAGGGATTGCAAAATTGTATTTCCAAAGTGAGCAATATCTTCTTAGATAGAGCTTTGTTTGCGATTAGCGAATTGTGTGTGAACTGACTGCCCAGTGTTAAAAATAACGTTAAAAAGTCTAAACTACCCCAAAATCTTCATTACTATAAAAGTGCTAGGGATTGTTCAAACTTTTCCGGATTTCTTGTTTCGGACTGCTGTGATAAGCTTAGGTTCATTTTTTAATAGGTAATCCATAACAGCAACTCAGTTCTAACGGCTGATACACACACGCACGCAAACCTTTGATTCTGCTGTTTTTCAACATTAAAATACGCGGAACAGCGACTTGTACACAATCCGTCGGGTGAAAATAAATAAACCGTGGTAAATGTTTTTAACAGCTAACATTTATAAAGGTTGTATAACTGCACTGGTGAGGTTTTTAGTAACGTACGAAAATTATCAAAAAGAAGTGCTGGGATGTCTTCAACAAAATGTCATGGAAGCACGTGACAGGTTTCATGGTTCTTGATGCCCTTTGGTTGTGTGTATTCCATGATCATTCTTCACTGGTATCTGTGACTGACGAACCAATGAGATCAGCTTTTACTCCACAAAACAAATATCCTCTAACAGGTGTCATTTCGTTTGTTCTCGCCGTTTGGGTCAATGGCGTCTTCTCTATTGCGCCTACTTGTTTAACCAACTCGGTGATCGTTTTTATCTCCGCATGAGAAATGACTAATGCGACATTCGGCCTTCTTTGTTCAATAGAATCGTAGAGAACAACATTAGTTAATTACTGTTTATTGGGATTTTGGAAGAAACCTTTTGATCACTAATGTTCATTTTTCACAAATACTTCTAAATCGTTTTATTAGGTAAGGCTACGTGAAACGGTCCATCAGAAACTCCGGGGGTTTCTGGCTAGCGTGCTTGATATTTTGAGGTAACACTTTTTCCCCTGTGTGTGGCATTGGTCAATTTTCCGCTGCTTGTGTAGACGACGTGAACCTTTCCAAATCAAATTTAATTTGGTCTTTACAGAAGGGTGAGTTTATGAATGTTAGATGATGGTTCGAATACTGCACATCGGAGCACCAGTCATCGATCAGCTTCTTATCAGGCGTTATGTCGGTTCATCGCAATATGCGTCTCGCAGTAATCAGGACAAGCTATTCCGCTTTCTAGCAGATCATTCTATACTAACGCGAAATACAAAGTTCAACCATATCATGGCTCAGGCATAGCTTTGTAGCTGTGGAGTTTATAATATTTAAATACTTCTAAACCTTTCATGTGAGTAATGGAGACTTGATTCAATTTCAAAGTAAAACATTACCATCCTACTCAATCGTGTACAAAATCCCCACCTGACAATGGAACGACCCCGTGAATGGTAGTATTAAATGGTTTAGCACAGCTGTACCTATCAGCAATCACAATAGATCGGTACAGAAAGAGAAAGCAGTTTTCTTTGTTTTGCAACTGAATGCTGAGAGAAACGTATCGCATTATCGATTGTTTGCTGTTACTGAGACGACGCTGCAGCGCCAAAAAATATTTGACTGTTTGCTTTGAATCATAAGAACGTATTTTATGATTCCTTAGTACAGAAAAGAAAACACTACAGATTCATTTTCATAAATGCATGCGATAAAACTGAATCGATAAGGGTGCATCCGTTTAAATGTGTAGTTCAATGAATACCAGAAGGATTTCCATGTGCGTGCTGTCAACACATCGTACTAAAAAATGAATACCTTTTGTGTTTTTCACAAAGCATGGGTGAATTTGATGCGGGGTTCCTGACAGATGACCTCCTGGAATTCGTTCTTCCACCTTCAAAGAGAAACTTGAAGTGCTCCACGTTTTACGAATTCATACACTTTCTAAAAGGAGAGAATGCAACTGAAAATCTTATCCTGGTGTATTGGAATCTTGTGTCCATTGTCAAGATGATAAGCCCATGCAGATTGGGCAGCATCAACGAGACTGTCAGGCTTGCAACCGTTGAATATATTGAAGAATGTAGTTAAGCCTCAGACACCCGGGATCAACCGTAGATCAACAATAATACTCAGATGATTTTCCGTCAAAGCGGAACCTCAGAATACATCCATCTGAGTTCATTCATTTCATGATGTCATGGTTTGACAGTAACCAGTTCGACTAGTTGTGCGGTCGGTGGCAAACGTGATGCGTGATTCGGTATGCTCAGGGTAGGTGTCAGTATATGCCGGTGTCACAATCGAGTCTCATTTTTGTTCCATTTGTTTCCAAATGCTTTTTGTCGCAAATCAAGTAGGCTTATACGTCTTTTTTCTTTTCTCTCTCGAGTTGCAATAGAATTTTTAAAACGTCTGCAAACCCCAGCTAACGAAATCTTTGAATAATAAATTACTTTGTTACGGAACAATGGGTACCAGTTGAAAATCCAACTTTTTGTCGCTTACGTGGAGGTTAATCCTACCGTTTGCATGCTTTTTATGAGCACTTCGTGAACAAGTGGTAAGTGTTAACGGATATGGGATTTATCATTGAAACAGTGGTGGTTCCTCCTACTAACAGTTTTTTCATCATAACTGTAACTTTATCCCCTTGTGCTCAACCATTCCTGAAACCGAAGATGTAGGGTCATATCGTTTTTCTTGCTATCGAATTCATGGTTAATCCATGTGATACAAAACCCTGAGTGTAAATGTGCGGTTTCGTTGTCAGCAGATCCACGAATAGTTTCAATGCGTTTTGGGCTTTGTGCTGTTTTGGAACCGAAAGAGGAAGAGTTCACCCCGTAACTTTATTCCGTGAGTCTTTAAAGATTTGAATAAATAACCGATTTCAGAGGTTTTAAGGAAGCTTTCCGCTTTTGAATCCATCCCGTTTATTTAATTTACTGCAATTAGTCTGCATGAAATGAATAATAGTGATAGAGCTTTGTTACCAGCTGACCAAGTGAACCATTGACCAAAGTGAATATATTGAATAATTCACTCTTAAAAACTTCAGATTTCCAAAACACTTGCAGGCAGTCCCGAAACAGAATTGCGAAGTGCAAGCATCGGGATTGCTCTCTACTCGCCACATGTGACAAGGATTCCTAAGCGATCACGCACCGTGGGCGAATTGTTATAAAATATCGAATCGTATAAAATGCACCTTTTTCTAAACACACCTGTCCGATGGGGCTTGTTGGGAGAAAAATAATTTCGGTTCTGGCTACGCCAGCAGGGTTACTGCTAATGGTTTTTTTAATAACACTTAATTTTTGTGATGTCCATCAAAGAGCACTGGNCTGTTTCGTCCTGTTTGGGACTCGTCAGCGGTGCGTACTTTTTGTGTCCCTGTTAGTACTCGAACCGCGATCAGTCGGGTCGAGACTTCAAACCCTTACCCCTGAGCTACACGACCGACGGTTATCACCTTGCGTGAATAGCTCAATCAATTTCGAATATCAAGCTTGGATTAGCCCATTCGATTGCTCATAGGCACCAGGCACTCTTGATGGCTCAACGAGGACTGAACGGCTATCCTGGCTTTTCTGGTTTTCATTTCACACTGTTTCCCTTTTNACTTCGTGAATTAATTAAACTTCGGTCATTTGTAGCTGGAAGAGTTTGTAAACTTCACCTGTGGCTCATTTATTCTACCTTTTCCACATGTTCCAAAATGGCACAGAAAAAAGTGCTTAGGGATTCCGCCGTTGCCCGAAGAGCTCGTTTGAACGGTTGCATGATTTCACGAGCTCAAGTTTACTGTGCACTTCAGCTGGATTCAATAAGTTCGGTGTGTTTCGCTCTTAAGTGCAGATTGCTAATGTCAACAAACACTGATGATGTCACCTCGGCTGGTGATGAAACGTTTGCAAACAAATTGCCAAGCTCGGTAACAGGCGCAAGGGAATGTCAACAATCGTCGATCATTCTTCTTTACAGCGTACATACCAACCACTGACTTAACGTGAAAACAAAATTTTAAGTTTCATATTGGATAACATGAAAGCGAACTGGATGGTCGTGAGAATTTTCATGATAAAACGTCACTGAACATCACAAATAGTTCTTGTGAGCAAAATTCCACATCTTTGATTGCAGAGACCCGCGTGAAGATCACATGTTTGCACGTGTGTGCGTGTGTCTGATTACGCACATGCAATGAGAGCAGTTAAGATCACGTGCCTCGGATGCCCGTCATACTCATTGAGCAACAGAAGGTGAGGACCGAAGCGTGTTTATTTGGGAATGGCCTAGAGACATGCATGAAAATACCGACACTCGTCAAAATTGCTTAGCTTCACGGCCCAATGCGATTGCCGTTGGATCCCTGTGCATGGAAAACTAGATGAAGACTACAGATTTGAATACACGTGCACGAAAACTGAGTCATCAGCGTGTTGACTCAATCGATCAGAGTAAGTAATATGTTTATGTGGGTAAAAGCAAACACAAAAAGATGCTTTTGACAAACAATTTGTGTGCCGCAAATCCGTTTGCCTGAGCAACTGATGGACAAGATCTATGCAACAGAAATTGATAAAATCGATTTTCGGACGGAGCAGCGTTCAACAAATGATCGCATTACAAAACGCCGTCACTTTTATTGATGGAACCGAATATTCACATGCCCCGATTTAACAACACAGACACCAATCAGGTTGATCAAGCTAGAGCAGAAAAACAATGCTTCCTTTCTCTTGAAACGTCACCATGTCAGAGGGAAAGTTACAAATTTTCAGCGCGAAGTATGGCCTAAATTGTATTTAACACTAATTGAAATACTCCGTAATTTAAATTAAACAAGTCGGCAAACAGTATCAATATACATCAATTGACATTTCATGAAAAAAGTTTTAGAATCAAAAAGAGGGATAGTTTAATTTCTGTATATTATCAGCATCGACGATCATCATCTTGACTAGGTTAATATTTATCTGTCAATTCACTGCGATAAACTGCCCGCCCTCTGGCACATTGTTGGAATTTTTACATTTTCAACTAATGTCATGCGTCGTCGCTACTCATTGAATTACACCATGTACCTGAAATGTGCCAGAAAATCTTTTGATGATTTATCAGCGTGAGCAAATCCAGTTTTTCACTGCCCAGCTTGAACTAAAAAATGCAAACACGCAGGCTAGTATGTTGCCTTTAGTTGTACGCCTTTAGTCACGTTAGCATTTCCTTCATTGGTCAGCACGAACATTCGGTTCTGGTTTCCCAAAACGTCAGATTTACCCAGTGTTCTCCGTTTATGAATTCATATGAAAACCTGTGCAGCCTGTGCACAAGAATCCTGGCTGGATAAGACTCTAGATGATTCTCTAATGTTGATGTACGATTTTCAAGTTCACCGACAGTCTCGTAGAATCGGATGCAAGAAAACTGCAATAGTTCTTATATCATAGGTCAAGGCCCATGTTACCCTTAGGTAGTTAGCAAAAAGTATTATACGCCTCACTGAATCTCTCAGACTGTTTATTTTATGGGTTCCGACATTACCCTCGTCTCTATTCCCGTGGGTCCTCTTATCCACGGACACCATGAATCCCATTTAGATTTACACTTCACTGTTACACTGTTACTGAAGTAGCTGCAGAGACCAAACGAACGTGCTGTCAAGCACTTTCCCAAGCTTATCAAAGCTGATATAAATCGACTATAGACATTATTCTCCGACGGAATTATGAGGACCGGAAACAGAAGACACCCGTGACAAAGCATCAGACTTCTCTATGGAAGGGAAATAGTACCATCGGAGCTGGATATTTATGTGGAAAATCTGTACCGCACATTCCTAAACCAGTCATTAGGCATTCTCTCCACTTACTAGCCACTCAATAATTGCAGCGTGGAACCATTCTAAAATTTGGATGTGCTTCTAATTCGTCGTCTTCTGTAGATCCGAATTGTTTACCTTCGGCACTCTTCGAATTTGGTACTGCTTACCTAGGTGAGGAAATCACTTTTATCCAAAATGACTCAACACACACTCGGACTATTGGAGGCAGATCATAATCATACCATTCCAAAAACATTCAAAACTTCTGTCCTATTCAAAAGATTTTGTTTTGTAGTGCTACCATTTTCTACCCATGCGTTGACTGTCGTGAAACGCTTTCAGCAGTCTATAATCATTCCCAATAAACCATCACATTTTGCTTACAAGCCTAACGGATCCATATTAGATGCAGTCTCCATCCTTACTCATTTTATCACTTGGTTCTGGAATAACTCTTCAGGGTGCTTATATTGACTATTCTTCAGCATTCGATTGCATTACTCAATCAAAGTTGTCAAAAAATTGGAATCCTTTATATGTCACAAGCAATTTTTAGCTGGGTTATCTAAATATTTTACTGAAAGAGCACAAACCAGCAGACTCGGGAAAGCTTCATATAACCCCTCAATAAACAACATCGCAGATTATCGAGGAGCTGTGATATCCTCATGCTTATTTTCCCCGTACATCTGTGATGCTCCTTTTGTTTCCTCTGCACATTTTTTGGAATACATAGATGATGTTTTTCTGTGTCAACCCATTTTTTTCTCTGGTCCAAGATCCTACACTGACAATATTGGTCAAATTCAATTATTTGCTCTCAATTGGGACTACGCTCAAACTCCATTCAGTGTGTTGGGCTTTTATATACTTTTGCACTTTCTTTATACGCGATAGACTCCACAGTGATACATAACAATGCTTTATCTAAGGTGAACTCTGTCAAATATCTTAGTGTAACTATAGATAGCAATCTTCGTTGATCATCCCACATCTTTAACCGCATCCGTAAACTGCGTCGCCCAACATTTCGAATCCAAAATCTCAGGCATCTTTGCACATGCAAATCAGCTAGTTTTATCTTTGTTTACCGCAGTATTTCCTTTATATGTATTACTTACCTAGCTTAAACGAGATCTCAAACTCTGACGCCGAAATATGTTTATTGTTGGCTATTTCTGTGAAATGTGTACTTTCGGAGTATCAAATAACTTACTTGGACGAATTTATCGGAGAGGATTTTCGCAGACCCAAATCACTCATTGCATGTAGAACTGTCACTTTGTCGTTCCCTCGTCTCAACACACTCTAATTTCCGATAAATGCTATCTCGTATAAACGTTTACTGAAATTCATCCATATCCTGTCTGACGTGTTCACTCGCAAAGAAAGAGAGGGAAGCACATGAACCGCATTTTAACGTTGGACTGTGATATGTTGATTTGCTGTCTGTCAGCCCTCCCCCTGTTAAATATCTTCCCTGTGATGGTTTGCAATAGTTTAACTGAAATACTGTTTCAGTGCCTGCAACAGTTACACAAAATGTAATGCGAACTCTGCGTCAGCCGTTACAAAAACAAGAAATAGTAAAGGTGTTTCATTCACTAGAATTGTTCTACTTTGTGGGGCACCGCGAGACAAAAATTCACATTCAACAAGAGAATGATTCGCATCCGCATCACTGATTTTGGACCGCTAAGAAAGAAAGCAGCAGGAGTGAGATTGCACCCCATCTAAAGCTCTCAGCTAAACCTGAACCAGAATATGACTGCGCAAATTATTCAGTCGCTCTTCCACGTCCATCGCTTAACAGTCAAGTATCGGAGAGGTTTTTGTCTTTTATAACCATATCATACATTGATGAACGTATGAAGCTCTCTTGGTTAATGGATGTTAGCTTTCTTTCAGTCAGTCAGTCAGTCTTTCAATCGAGTCTGGGGCGCAACTCGTTACTTGTAAATGACTGTAACGGTTTCATTGAAGCAGAGCAGAATGGCAACGGGTACTTGCTTCAACTGAAAGAGGATGAGTACAACGGACTCCGGAATTCTAATTTGGACATAAACGAATGATAGTGAATAATCAGAAATCGATTCACCTGTTCAACCTCATAGATTGGTTCTGCGATCAACCAAATAACAAAGCTTGTGACCGTTAATACAACCAACTCTCACAGTGCTGTGAGTGAAGGTAGTTTTATTTGGATGATAATTTCCATGCGTTTTGTTGAATATGAATGATGAAAAATGTATTTAGGTGGATCTCTGTATCACAATAGCACATTTCTTTCCAATGCCCGTTAGAACTTGTGAATTTGATTGACCTATATTCGGATCCAGGTTTATTATCAATAGTTTCACGTTGTGCCCAAAGAACGATATTTTCTGGTTTTTTGTGAACTTACAAAATTTTCAAGACTTTTAACGGCACGTTCCGTGAACGTATCATTGACTAAACCAGAATTCACCGTTGAGTGCAAAAAGTCTTATTTAGATGTATCAGGAATTCCCATGCACTAACTAGTCAATCTCACTATTGCAAACAGCCAGTAGTTAAATATCAAAAATCATCGACTTAGAGTTCAGCGTAGCCTGATCAATTTAGCAACCGATCTCTAAATGTATATTCTGGTTATCTCATAAAATAATCGTCCGACTTCGGTTCCTCGTCGAAGAGAATGCTAGTCGGTTTTTGTTCACAATCCGTCCATGTAGCAAGCAGCCTCCATTAGCAGTACGAGTTTCTCAGCAGTGATACCGAATTTTTTCATGATGTCTGCACACCGTGTTGCTGGTATCTGTTCACACCGCTCCGGAGTTATCCCATACAAACGTTTTGCTCTACATATTTGTCACCATGGGACATAAAACACCGTGAGTAGAAAAAGCTAACCCTACTTCTCCAAAATAAAGCACACACATGTTTTTCTAACGATCTAGAATTGGACACTCAATTCCAAAGCTGCATTGAGATGCGAGTCGACTATCTGATTTTCTTAAACGGTACTCAGCTCATCTTTATTCGATGCCTCTCTGAAGGTGGTCGGTTTTCTGTGATTTTTTGAAGTGTGCAAGAAAGACTTCATATCTGCGGAGGAGTTGCTTAGCGACTTCATCTTCATCACAAAAGATAATTGTATTTCTGGGTTCAGAACATATACTACGACGGGAGTCAAACAACTACTATGGCTGATGGTAAACACTCCTTGGAACTACCATCAAAAGATACGCCCTAGTGAGTAGTATAACAGCAGGACTGGCATGGAACATAGTGGGTGATGAAGCATCCATTCAGATTTGCTGTCCTGAAGAAAAGGGACTGATCTTCGTCATCGTAGCACTGGGAAATCTTATTTTTACCTTTACTAATTTGGAAAAAAGTCTGATTACTCTTTTTGTGCAACGGAATAGCCCAGTTATTCATAGCAGAAATCATTGCATTTTAGTATGCCGTCCTTTTGGATCATGAGCCTCATCTTTTCAACTTTCAGTTGTAGCTTATTCGCATTCAATCCTAATTTCGCCCGTAAACAACGATGGTTATCGTACTGACTCCGCTAAGTATCAACCATTAACCATGCTTCCATTGTTATCAAAAGTCATAGAGTCAATTGTGGCACATTCC
This sequence comes from Echinostoma caproni, assembly GCA_900618425.1. Classification (NCBI taxonomy): domain Eukaryota; kingdom Metazoa; phylum Platyhelminthes; class Trematoda; order Plagiorchiida; family Echinostomatidae; genus Echinostoma; species Echinostoma caproni. Next base: position 12,259 of record UZAN01047585.1, on the reverse strand, counting down.
CTGATCAAACAGTTAGAAAGATACAATATTGTTTCAATTTATCAACCTAAGTCCAACCAAAAGCAATCCTGTTCCACCAACTTGTTTCTTGTTTCAGATGAATGGACCAAAACAGTCGAATAAAAGGGATGCGGGGTGATTTATCTCGACTTCTCGAAAGCATTTAATTGGGTCATTTACCAAAGTTTGTTACAGAAACTCTACAATTAAGGCTTTCGAAGTTTCGTTTGTGATTGGATTAGAGCATTCCTCCGACAACCGAGCAATTCAGTTCGTGTTTCAAATTCACTATCCGGATTTATCAATGTCACCTGCAATCTTCCAAAAGGGTCTGTGCCCGGTCCCCGTCTTTTCCTTGCCTTTATAAATGATCTACCGAATATGTTAGATTCAAAAAACAATACCGTTTGCAGACGATTACAAAATCTGGAATTCAATAACAGAACAAGATGGCTCTCTGAGACTTCAAGAAACACATGAAGCAGCTTATCAATGCCTTATGGACAATGACATTAAATTCAATTTTTCTAAATGCAAAGTCCTAATCCTACTCCAAAAGAGAAGATTCTCGTATTTACTCAGAGAATCAGAAGCTACCTCAAGGGAAAAGGACTTAGGTATAGTTGTTCAAGGGGACGTAAGCTGCTGGATCAATTGCGCTAAGGCTTCATCCGCTGCTGTAAACAATGTTGGCTTGCTTGGACGAGTTACTTATCAGTTGACATTGGACATTCAACCTGACACAGAGTATGCCATCAAAGCTTGAAGTCCATGGTTGCAATATGATCGTAAGACGCTGGATCGTCCACAAGCGATTGCCACCAACGTGGTCGAGGGATTGAACTAGCTCACCTATGAGGACAGATTACGATTAGTGGGACCATATTCCGCTTAGTATCACCAAACATCATGGGACTTCAGTTTGACGCATCAAATACTGCAGAACTCAAAAATCAAAAGTCAACTGTGTGCCTTCTACGAAGAAAGAAAATTATGGGCACAGCTCTGGTTTCTTGGGTGGGCTTGTGCGCGACCTTTTTTGATGGATAGGGTTCTTGCTTTTCAGCGATAGTGTACAAATGTTGCTTGTTTATTCCCGATCACTTTTTCAACCAGTCCCCTAATCTTCAAGGTTTCGTTTCGTTCAGAATTCAATACGTTTCTGCCTATTTTGAATTTATTCAAGAATTAGGCGTGTGATTTTTCCATAAATTGAATTCTAATTCCACGTATAACATAAAACGGTGTTGGATGATACGATACGTGATCTTGTACTTTACACTTCATTAAACACATACCATCATTTGTAACTGGGTTCTTGACTGACAGCAACACTATGACCTGATGCAATCTATCCTATATAACTCATGGTCTCATTATGGTCAAACGGCGTTTTTGAAAATTTTTGAGCGATTTTGTTTATCAACGAGCACCGAGTCGACGTTACCGAAACACTTTAAAAGCACTATACTGTTGTTTCATTCCCGTTTGGAATCATCTACCATATACGTCGATCAATAAAACCGACTGAAATTCATATACGAGCACAAGAGGCTTTGAATCCCAAATGTTAACCAAATGGGCTATCTGAGCTAGTTCTCAGAGGCTTGTTTCAAATCAGTAGTCCCCGGCATACCACCCGTGCATCTAATGGTAAAACATCACCATAACTTATGGATCAAGTTGTGTATGAACATAGAAAAGTAACTGCACGAGATGTTCATCTGCCTCATTGGAACCGCCGGAATGCCGCTGTTAAAAACTCTGCTCTCAAAACCGAAACCACTGATAAGTCCGGCACCTGTGATACATTGTGAATGCTCCAATCAAGCGTACATAACAAAACCGCAACAAAATCAGGTGGAGGGTAGAACTCAGGATACGGTTTCACCTAACAACAAAGAGCGCCCACCTTTTCTTTCTTTGTATCAACTGACTCGTTCATTTTTGCGTAGTAATCGAGATCCAAAATAAGATTATAGCAGTGCAAGTTGGGGAGCATGAATGCGTGTTTCCACTTAGCTAAGAGAAAATACCGTATCTTATTCTTTGTGAAGTCCCATTGGAAATAAACAGATTACTGCAGCAGTTGTTTCTTCTCTGGTTCTTCAACTTGTACTACCAAAGACACAACTGAGCCCCATGCCCGGAGTGCATATGGAACGAGTAAATCCTATTGAAAATTAAATACTATATGAGTTTGCAACAGGAACTGCTGTGAATCAATCATTTCTGACCTCGAAAGTATAATTTGACTGTGATGGACTGTGCACATGAATAATAAGGATGAAAAATAATATGATAGTGTACGACAGCAAAATTTGGAATAACAGAGAGTGAATATAGACTTGTTTTATTTTAAATGCTGATATTTCAAAACGAAGTTCAGCAATTGAGTGCATAACCAGGGGATTGGGTGTAACCAGTCAATCAAACCTGGATAGTGCGCGCATCACGCTTGCTCACTCGGGTGTGTCATTTTTAGGGTTGTGTTTTTTCTAATCCGCATTAGGCGTATTAGTTTTCTTGAATGTGTGTGCTTGCGACTTTCTCGAAATTGTGTCCTCATGATTATGTTCTCAGAGCCTTGAAAATTTCCACCCAGGACAATCATTTTTTTATACACTTTGCACGCCTGAACCGTGTGTACAACCGCTTGTTGCAACATGTTTTTGGTGAAAGGGAACCTGCTCTGAGTGACATAATCCTAAAGAAAAAAACCATATGCAACAATCTAGCTGTGTCGGATCGGATTTGATCTTCTTGCTGTGAATTCACTGCGCCAAGTCATAATACCTTTTTTGTGTAGTTTAGCTGACAGCCTTTGGCTATTGATCAGTAGCAGATCTTAGTGATCTCACTGCCCCTCCAAGAGTCTGTATAATTTAAGTCGTTACAACATCAGGCATTCCAGGTAATTGCTTCCAAATACTGTATTCACCAGAAAGTTTAATACCGCACTGTGACGATCCATCAAATGTGGTCAATTTCTAGTGTCTTAGTGTGTTATAGTGGTAAGATGGGGTTTCATTGCATCTCGTATCCATACTACAAGTTCCAATGTAACCAACTCTTGCTTGTATCCCGTAGACTACGATTCCGACGGCTTATTCGTAGAAATGCAACAAGGAAAACGGAGATCAGAACCCATGTGTCAAGTGGAACTCGTTAGTCTAGTTAACAGAGCAAACGCTAGGCATGACCCGGGCAGCCTAGTTGCATACGGTAGTATTGAAAGGTTTTCGAATTATTCTAACAAAACTCAATGAACGGCAGAGCAAACAGCTTTTCGTTGAAATGCATAAATGTCGGTCCAGCTCGATTTATAATCCATAAATAGATTTTTTTCCGAAAGTTGACTGCTGACCATGAGTTAAGCGTATTCCACTCTAATTTCATCTTTCACTGAAGTTAACTTTATAATACTATGCCATCAGTTGCAGATTCGCAGCTTCACTTTGCGGCCGACAAATATTTGCACTTCAGCATTAGTAGCTCATAAGTCGGAACATGGGTGAAGCGATGCATGATGTAATATCACTGTTTTTTATGCTTTCAGCTATTAACGCATGTAGGAACTTAATAAGATCTTAGTCTCTCTGATTTGAAAACAAAGATGTGAACTACTCGTGAACGCCAGAAGACAGCAACTGAGAGGAAAACCGCCTAACTGCCCGATCAATGGGCTTCATACACTCAAGATAGGATACAAAGCACAGCAGATTATACAAAGTATTGGACAAATGGACATAAACTCGATGCTCTACGTCATTTTCTTTAGTAAACGTTGCTTATTTTTTAACCATTAGTCAGTTACCTTCCAGCGTCTGCGCGTCCAACAGTCATGAATTTGTACGTTTACGACAACAAGTAGTGACTGCTAATCATGTTTAAATTGTTGCATATGCTGTACGGTATGGAGTAAAGCTGTAGTTATTTCCGTGCATGCAACCAGAAATGTCAGGTGTGAAGAGAAGAAATTCATCACATGGATCAATGCTTGCACAATTCTGCACGATTTTACAAGTGAGCACGTTCATTCATTTTGAATTCCGACAGTGATTGGCGTTCTGCTTACCTTCTACCCCAGCAAACAGTTTTAGGTCCCTGTGGTAATCAATATAGTAGTGAATGGCACAATACGAGAACCCGTGCTGTAATACTCAGAAGCGAACTGTAACGTTTGTTACGTTTGGATTACAAACAGCATATTCGAGGACCGGTAGCTCTCTAGCAAAGTAGAACAACCGTACGCAAGGTAAGATAGGTTTATTATGACTCGTTCACAATGAAGTGTATGTTCAACACGACAACAATAGAACTAACAGCCAATCAGAATCGGGCCCATGCCGGTCAGCAGTATCGGCATAGGCAAGTGCGTGAGGTTGATCAATCTGAGTAGATATCAATCGACAACGTCTGTGGAACGAGCAAATTGTTGATCCGCAGGTTGGCAGGACGTACGCGCTTAAGCTGCAGGCACGTATGCAACACTTACGTTGTCTAGCCTTTCAATAACCGAAATACTAGAGACAAATCAATATCGTGTATTGCACGCGCCTATCTGGTGAGCGCCATCGGTGCGTTGCACAAGATAATAAGGTCGGTGAATCCACACAATCTCGGAATAGCTCCAGATTTAGTGGAATTTCATTTTTATTGCGTTGCAAGTGACGCTAATCGCGATTGGTCAACGGAATAGCATCCTGTAAATTCGAGATCCTCTTTGTGATGGTGGTGTATGAGTGTCGTGCCCTTAATGTGTCCGTGCATAGCTCACACAGTAGAGCAACCGTAGTAGAACGCCTTCACTCTTCGTCAGTGGAATTTTCCGACTGGGTCCATTCAGTTGGACAAATGAGCGATCACAGGAACACGGATATCGGTTATTTCAAATGTAGAACTAGAAACCACTGCTTGACGGGACGAACTGATATTTTTCCAAAAGTCAAAGATGAGAACTGAAACACTCTTTTCTCATCACAAATTTGAATAGAGAAGTTAGAAACATGAGTTTACTCAATGTATCCATAGTCATTTCGCGGCATCTGTACACGTGCATATTGTGGTCAAAGTGATTTTTATAATCAGTGAAAAAATTACTGTGGGACGCTAATCACAACGGACAACACGACACAGGTTACCGGTTTACTCACCATGGCAAATCTAATGTGACTAACAATTGACGTTATTTGCAAAATTGGGTTTGAGAGTATGAATGGCCAGAGCCTCGGTAAATTTCAACAAAAAGTGGTCACGGATTGCTGTTTTCACTCACTGTTCTGGTTGAGGGCTTCAAAACCTAGAGACTCATTCGTTGCTCACATATAGAATGCAGCTATTATAAAAAATCATACAGCGTCAACGAGGATGAAACAGGTCACCAACGATTTTTGTGGGTCATATCATAATAACTTTACCACAAGTAAATGAGCAACATCTTATGACCACTTTCCGACTACCAGCATTTCATCGACCTATCGCTGATAAAGCACAATCTCTTTTATTAGACCTAATCGAATTAGCGATCGAAATATTTTCTAACACTTAAAAAATACCGGTAATCTCAAGTGAAATGTTTGCAGCAATAAAAATTGGTGGTGGTGGTGTTTGTGAATGACCAGTGGCAATGTGTGTCTTTGCTGAATTCTCAACAGGACTCAATGCTGCGTTGGAGACACACCAGTACCCGCTACCAATACCAGAGGATCTATCGTCGAAAATAAATGGTGGCGGATGTTTTGCTAAGCTGCACCTATCGAACTTATACCTGTATATCTAGGTCTGAGACGCCTCACGAGAGCTGTTGGCGATTACACGCATCTTGGGTTGTTTCAATTGGCTCAGAACTGGATTGGCTCCAACCCGAACTGCGGACACACGAGGAGTTGGTAGCAGCAAATGCTTGTGTTTGGTGATAGAATTAGAGCATGTTTTATAGAAAGTAATAGGCCATATTATTGATTGGAGGACCGTCGTTTAATCACCCTACCGTTTACGCAGACGCATCACATGTACTAACTCGGATGCAATGTTCACCCGGTGTACCATTGGCCGAGCTTCCTGAACTGTGATTGGATGACATGAAGCTTTACTGGTCGTGCCTGGAATGCGGTCACGTATGTCTGGATCACCACAGTCCCATTAAGAGAAACCAGGGGACGGTTTAGAATAAAACGAATTACATTGTGAGAATGGGACCAATGACGGTATTGATGGAACAAATAGACGGTGTCAGCTCATCCAACAGATGTGGCAACTTTTCGATCGTTCTTGTGTTTGGTGAGCGATTATCCCTCAATAACATGTAGTGTGCCAGATTGTACAGATTGTACAGACTTTTGAAGGACATCACTTCTCCTCTGCAATCTGAATGTGGGTTCACATTTTTAATTCAGAACACTAACACTAACACTATGTGACGTTTGTTTTACACGATCGCTAACCGCTGCATCCTTCCGAGAGAGAGAACTTTCACTTTTTGCTTTTGATTCGTTTGCACATTATCGCGCTCCTTGGTTTATGTTGTCTTCGTACGGTAACTCAACTTCTTATTAGCAGGTACAGGTACGTTCCCTGTGCCACGGTACCTCAATACACGTCTACAGCAACCACAATTCGTCTGGTTGAACCAGTCGTAACTTGGTTGTTTGCGAGCCCATTGTCTCGTTCTGAAGCTCGTCACTACCGGCCGTAGTCGACGTTCTTCATTCGGTGAGCTGGAAAGAAGCATACTTTCTGTTTCCTTGGTAAGTCTCTGGCTCTGTGTCTTCGTTGCACGATATATATTTGTATTCAATATATTATCCTAACACCATGTCATCTGATGATAAGGCACGTTCGATTAGCCTAGACTTAACCCAGAACATGGTAGCTTTCTGCCCCATCCCTTTCGTCCCACATGACCCAGAGGTGCCGCTTGCAATGTTAGAGCTGCAATTCACCCAACCAACGAGCAATATTTGCTCTAGTCCTGGAAGCCATCCCTGGCGACCAGCCATTTTCCCCACGGGACCTAGTCTTGAACCCTCCTCAGAATCATTCATTCGATAAGTTAAAATCGGCCATTCTGAACGCACTCCTCCCATCCAAGGAGGAACGGCTGCAGAAACTATTGGCACGCCATCCTATGGGTGATACCAAGCACAACCAGCACCTGGCTCACCTGGGTTCCTTCGCTGGACCTCAAGATGTCCATTCGGACATTGTCAGGGCTTTATGGATTGAATCGTTACCCGTCCACGTGCAGACCACGGTAACCGCTTCTCTCTCTGTATATACATGTATATGTATATATCATCAAGGTTTACAGAAACGGCGCCAAAATAACCATACGTGAACAAAAAAATATAGGTAAAAAGGGGGAAAATAAAACAATCAACTTCGGGGAGTAACATTTTTTGTTTGATTAACGCACGCCATTTTGAAGGGACAACCGAGTGGATACTGGAGAATTTCTTGTNAAACAATCGGGCATCCCAGAAACCGAGCTTTTCAAACGGACTCTCTCCAGTGAAAGCCCTGATGCTGTGAAAAACCCGCATACCTTTCAGTGAACATCATGGATCACAAATTCGTGAGTTTCACCCATGAGAAACATTGTAGCTAAAATCAAGACAAGTGGACACGAGAGATTTCACCAGAAATGAGGCAATATTTAGTATGAAATTGAGGTCGGTTCAGGCATCTGAGTCCTACCAATAAAACACCCAAGCACCATGGAATGCGCCAAACTATCACAAACAGACACGTCGTGGTTACTTGATTTGCTTACAAAGACCTTCAATTAATTGAGCGATTTTCCAGCACCAACCTCAACAGGAGCATCTGAAGAGACCTCTCAACACGACCGAGGTTCGTTGAAAAAGGGCGCTAGAGGGGTGCCAGATAGATGGCAAGCGTCACACACAAATCAAAATGCCTCGCAACAAAACGAGAGAAATCGGGCTGACAAAATGCTTTGTTCTGAGCCAAACAATCAGAGCTACAATATGCAAAATAAGGTGATTGGTCGGAATCGTCAGCCAATAAAGAGAGTTGACAACAAACCAGTCAACCAATCGTTGAATATGTGCATTCCGATGTCTTGTCTCGTTCGTTCAAATAATCATAATGGTTTATAGTAAAGAAATTCCAGCTTTGTTCTATTTCATGCAATCAGTTCCCTTTATTATTTTCATGAGAGTAAGCAGAAGCATCATGATCACAGTGAATTCAACTATTCCGTGGTAATCTCATCAGCTGTGTACACACACATTCAGATCACGTTTGGTTAAAAGATTGACAGGTTTGTGGACAGGCGAACGCACACGGGGAAGAGAAATCAATCAATACGAAGGCCAAAGATCACCAATATGAACCGGATTGAGCATAGGGGCAGGGAGCGGAATCACTGCTGGGG
>UZAN01047584.1:908-11154 GCA_900618425.1 Echinostoma caproni | reverse complement strand
TCCGTGATGAATCAACCGCTCAGTCTTGCCTCACACACATTTGAACCAGCATGACCACATTAAACGGCCCCTGTCACAAGTAGAATAAGTTAACACGGAGTCAACACATTGCTTAAATCAAATTTTTCGTCTTCAGGTTACATTCGAAGGCGATACTATACCCGATCAGATAACAAACTGCCTTTANATGCTGTCTCTACAACACAGACTAGGTCCCATTTCCGTTTCTACACTTCATTCCTCATATCCTGCTTCATTGTCACACGTGGCCCATCATGTTTTTGACAATCTAGCATTCAAAGTCAGGAGCCCGTTCGGCGTCGTGATTGAGCTAAAAGTCGATTCAGTGATGTTATTAATTTCTTTATTGCTTATCCCAATGGCGTACTGATGATGGCAGTCGCATCCTGAGAGCGAGTGTGTAGATTTAATGAAAATGGCCATCGGCGTTGATTTCTTGTTTTTCCGCTCCTTGTATGCTCAACCGGTGTGATCACGATCCGTGAATTTGCTGATCAAACAAAATAGCCTAACAACGAGACACCAGCCTTGTAAAACCAAAATGATCCCGACTCCAACTCAGTTTGATTCTACAGCCGTGAAATTTCGCCTCTTCATGGCACGCTTGTTTCATTCAGAGGATCATTTGTTTGTAGATCACCGATGGTTTAAATACACTGAGCGATATGGCTGGGTGTCGCAAACAATGGCTTTGTTGCATCTTGTCAATTTCTTTGTCCACTGAAATTCTAAATTTTTTCCTTGGATCCCACTTTCAACCTTTCCTGTCTTTCTCCGAATGCTCATCCAAATGGGCGGCCAAAAGACAGCAACCAAAACCGGCGCAGGAAAGTGCATGGTTAATGGTTGTGCAAACTGAACTGAACACTTATTACGTATTCCAGTGAATGGATCTGCCTATTTCATCCCGTGCATAAATGTTCTACAGATTCCTGAGTTTTTAATCGTATTTTACCAGTATAATTTTTTTCCCATGTATTCATTTGTTTTGGAATTTACCGACTAAATTTTCCTAAAGAAACTAAATTTTCTCCACACTGATCTTTTATCATATTGTAGGAGAAGGAAAAGCGTTATGTCCTCTTATTAGACGGACTCAAGATTCGTGATGTGGAAACTGGCTTCTTTGGCAAAAAGCACGTGTTCGCTTTGTACTATCCGGACTCCCGAAATGTGTACAAAGATTATAAACAGTTAGAACTGTGCGCAGAGTCATCCGAGTCAGTCGAGTCGTGGAAAGCATCGTTTCTACGAGCTGGTGTGTATCCGACGAAACCGAAATCGGAGAAGATTGATGAGGTAAAGCGGTTTTCCTAGCGAACGTGATCTATTTTTCTCTCTCGATTTCGGCCACTTGCTGTAGACTTCACTGTGTGTCAATGTGAATGACACTATCACCAGTTTCAACAGTGCACTGTTTGAGTTTTTCCAATGAAACTCTACGGCGCCAGTTTACTGTTCGTTCCCGTGGTCATAAAAAGTGATGGGAACGCACACTCTTTAGACGACTGTCCTGCACTGTCCCACCGCCCTTGCTTTCTCTAATTTATTCATCCCGCTGTACATTTGCTATTCCCTCCCCCCATACTAAGGATTTCATTGCTAAATATGAAGAGTTTTGTGATGAGAAACCATGTACTATTTGGTGTGTTGATCAGCAGTCAACCTCACAAACGCCACAGAAAACATACTGCTCTCAGTCGCATCAACCCCAGCAAGATTGCCCTTCTGACCGTTTTGAGTCATAATGGTTGCTCTTTGTTTGGGGAGCACCAGGATTTGTCGCATTTGTTACAACTGATGTAATGCCGCACTTCATCTGTCCGGTCCGCTGTCTTCACTGTTCATAGCTCAATGTCACTATAGATGATTCAGTGGTTCAACTGGATAAATTCTCTCGCTTCGGACAGAACAGAGAACGTGCATGAAGCAGCTGTGAGGCAACACTTTCACTTTCATAAACCAAGTGATGACACGAGTTGGAAATTTTCTTTAGATATTCACAGAATAGCATAGATTGTCTGCCAATCATTTGCTATCCCTAAAAAATTGCCGTTTTCCATGTNCCATGTGTACATCCCCGCGGTTCGTAGTGTTCCGCTCTGCGGTTGAGCGAGAGAGAGGAGAAGTGCTCATATAGGTTGCGCTAGGCTTCCGGGATGGCTAGTCACTGAGTGCTATATCTGAGCGTCGTAAACAGTGATGCCTCTGCGTCTACTCAATGCCTATGCAACCTTAGTCTTCATAAATTCTCTATTTTCACCTCCACACTGCCCTCAGCATTCCAAACCTATCTCTTCATTCAAATGGGTAGTCTGAAGATAGCAATCTCACCTATGATGTTAAAGTGCATGGTGTATGCTTCTTAGAGCCGAAACTGAACTGCAATTAATTAACCGCACAGTTAATCGGTGTCCTTTTGCAAAACAAAGCCATTAGTCCCGATATCTGTCTCATTCAGCAAGAGTATTTTCGTAAATGCAGCATCAGTTGCTTTCTTTTATTCACGCTAATATCAGGGATGGATAACTTCTTGAACTGAAAGGTAATGATTATGAGTTTGGACCACATAGCCAACAGTGCGTTTTGTCTCCGCGTGACCTTCATTCAATTCCACGAAATTCGTCATATAAACAAACCAAATCCTCTATTTCTCTCATGTAACTAGATGTTATTTCTCATGTGGAGTTTGTTAGCTTTTGGTCGCCAGAACAATTCCCGGCGGTAATCCTGCGGGTCACTAGAAACTCTGTAGGTGGGATTTACACAATCACAGTCTAGCAGCCCCGATATGAATGCAAGAGAAACTCTTATGGGTGTGCTTCAAAACAGACAGAACATACTCACATTCAGTTTCACTTTGGAGGTTCTAGTGAGATTTTTTGTTGAATACAACCGAATAGGCAAAGTTCACATCTGATATTTTCTCATTTACGGATTGAATAGTCAAGTGCTCATCGTGGTGGATTGAACTCCTCGAAGACTGGTTGATGCATTAAAGAACCGGATAGAACAAGCGAACGTTAATGACATTTGTGCAGTTCATCTAGTGCGCATTATTTAACGTATCTGCTTATAAATAAATAGCGTTTGCATATACCCGCAGAGATTAGTCATTTCCGGGATGGCCTCCCAAAAGTCCTTTATCCTATTCTGCTACTTGCGCAGAAAATCCCAATTATCTGTTTAAGTAAGTAGCCCACGGACACATGGCCCCAGCCAGCTGTATAAATTTCCATTCTGTATAGTTTGAATTCATCCACAGCGAAATGCTTCTAAGGTTTCGAGTAAATCTGTTGTAAACCGGTGCATCCGTATTTCCGAGATCCCAAAGTAAACATCTTTTAAAAGGAACAAACCAAAATCTCTGTTTCGCTACGCTAAATGAATTCAGTAGCTTTCAGCTGCTGATCATTACCATAGAGAATATCGCAGCTCTGGTGCCCACGTACATAATGTAGTCTCTGCGTTCCACACAAAGGTTAGATGTTCTAAAGACAAGCGCGTAATCCCAGTGAACACTGTTAACCATGAATTGATTGTTAGTTCGGTGTTCGGCGACCGTTTAGGCTATTTTTTAATCTCAGGGGTGATATCTAACCCTTAATTCATCGAATAAATTTGTGTAGTTGTTTTAAACACTGTTTGAACTCGCGATCCTCAAACTACAAAGAAACATTTCTCATTTACTTGCGGTAAACGGTGAACTATTGATGGAGCTAAACAAGCTTGAAACAGCTGAGCGGTGCTCTTCAGTTCCCACTTTGTTCATTTTCTGTCCAACGAAATTCATCATGAAACATGAATTAAATCCTTCACTAGCTACTCTCTTGTATTGATCCATCAGGTTCACGCTGTTCACGACCGCACCATAGCCTTGGAGACTTGTGTTAGCATTCGCGAGGCGAAAGGCTCGCAACAAGCTTGCATCGACAGCCTGTGCTGCATCGTGTATATGCAAAACGAAAAAAGTCGGTCTGATCAGCTGCCCGATGGTCAAGTGCGCACTATGCTTGCGTTCTATTTGATTCTCATTTGTGACTGGATTGGTGCTGCTAATGATACCCAAACTTAATCGAAACAGCTGTCCAGGGCTCACTTGCTTCCCGGTTCACGTTCCTTTTTTCTCTGTATATGCGGAAATCTATCAGCAAAATATGATGATTCAGTTTCATCTTCTACAACCATTAACCAAGCTCTCGTGCTCCGGTTTTAGTTGCTGTCGGTTAGTGCCCCATTTGAATAAAAGAGCGGAATGAAGATTCGAATGTTCAATGCAAATTCAAGCGGAAGATAGAGAATTCATATAGAACAGTGATAGGGAAATAATGAGTGGATGCACGAGCGCTACTGTACCCAGCCGTGCCACTCAGTGTCTCTAACCATCGGTGACCATGATCTCCATGGTCCCCAGCTAAGGAGCCTAACGGGACCTGTGTGACTTAGTCTCTTGGTTAGGGTTTTCATACCCTCATGCCAGATCTTAGCCTGACCACCCTTGACTTACTTCCACCCATTACCTACCTCGGCAAACATCGCTCGCCGTGGTAACCTATTTGGTGGCATGCGTAAAACATGTCCCAACCAACGTAATCTATGGAGGTCTATTACTTGCTCCAGTGGACGACTGCGACTGCCTAAAACTCTACGTCTAACCTCAGCATTACTAGTCTGGTTACCCTACCAGACTCGTGCACTGCGATGTAGACAGCGATGTTCAAACACCGACAGTCTATTTTTTCTTGTTGCTGGAGGTGCCAAGTCTCTGTACCGTAAAGCAGTACTGGCCTAACTGCTGCAGCATATACTCGACCCTTCACAGACAGCTAGATGTCTCAAGTTGTCAAATGGTTAGGTTAGGTTATCTTTCAGGTTACGTTTTTACTGCCGAACTTGGAAGATTTGGCGTTGTGCAACGCCTCTTTGTTTCTATCCATTCTGTGCAGTTTGTGGTCCAAAACTCTTCACCCCACGGATCTTCTGTGTTGTCGTCGTGCAACTAACAGTTCATTTGCATGCCTATCCGCGTGTCGATCATTGTATTTTGTGTATTGTAGCCCGCCCCCACTGTTGTTCGGACTGTAGCCTCGCCGAAACGGGTGAGTGGGTATTTGTTCAGTTCAAGTTGATGTTAATTGAATTGCTGTGAGATTTCGCAAATCCTGTTTGCTTTCACAACACTGTTCGTTCCGAGTGTGCGTCTGTCTGTTTATCGCCTTCATGCAGCTGGATTTCTCGTTTTTGTATTTACCACTGTCATCGCAAATCCGATTTTTTACGGTCACTTTAACTGGTCCATTGGATCGTCGTATCTAACAGCAATATCGCTCGGGACTGTTCTCGAGAACAATACAAGAAACATTGGAAGTCATGCTGTCAATCACTTTATGCTGTCAAGACTAACTGGTGTGTGATTTTCTACTCGGTGCTGGACGGGTGTATTCTCTCCNCCCCCCCCCCCCCGCCTAATGCTCCCGTTGATGTCTCACCTTTGGTTGTGCTCGTCTTCTAATGTGATCGATACTCTCACTCCTGTCCTATGTCTTGGGTGTTAGCCATTCACTATCGTCCCTTCTGCTTGTTCTTTTTTCCAATTTTGTCTATCCAATTGTTTAGCAGGTGGATAATTTGTCTTTGGATGCTGCTGATCCGCAATTGGAACGTCAAGTGGAAATAATCCGGAATCTGGTTGAATCCTACATGAAAATTGTGCACAAAACACAACGTGACTTGGTCCCTAAATTGCTTATGCACATGCTTGTGAACGAGGTACGTTAGCGCCGCCGGTTTTCCTGTATTTCAAATGTTTTCTTTACTTAACATTTCCGAGCAAAAACAAACCGATCCTCTAAATTATTAACGACGCGCCTTGTCCTGTTTCTCTTTTCTAGATCAAGAACTTTCTCAAGGGTGAATTGTTGCCCAATCTCTATCAAGCTGGAGACTTGGTAAGTCAATTTCTCCTCAGTGGAACATGACTTGCGTCATGCTCTAACTCTCATATCCCTGTTTCCGTTTATCTTTTTAGAACACACTGATGACTGAGTCGCTTGGCGTTCAACAGAAACGTGAGGAAATGATACGAGTTTACGATGCAATGAAGGAGGCGCTGAGCATCATCGGTGAAGTGTCCATGTCGACTGTATCCACTCCACTTCCTCCCCCTGTGAATGACGACTGGCTTCAGGTGAGTTTTTAGCTCCCAGATATTCGTCTCTTAAACCATTTTGATAATTGTCCGGAGGAAAAGTTATTGTTACTTTTAAAAGACAATTTCCAACTTGAATACGAGCTCCTTACGTGGCCTGTGCTGTAAATTGGTTTATCAACATCCTAATAATTGTTTCTTTGCTGCAGTACGGGGTTCCCAATGTCGGTTTGATAAGAATTTAGCTGCAATCTGCTGTAGTCTTTTGCTCACTCCCCAAAATCAGATTTCTGAAAATCGAATTTAAGGTCGTCTCTGATTTGCTGATAGACAGAGATCAGATGTATCTCAGACCAACTAACGGATTGTAACTGACCTTTTTTCGACCACTTCAGTTCATTCGTCAGTAAGTTCAGTAAGTTACACGGAAAGAAAAAAATTAACAAGCCAAACCTCAGTAGATGAAGCTATATGCTTTTGCTAGACGGTCGGACAAGTATTCTCGCTCGATTAAACATCTGGTGCCCATCTGAAGAAACTACATTTAGTTAGAGAACAATACCAAATCCACGCTCCATTGGACTCGTTAGGTTTTCATCGGGCTACAGACTAATCGACAATCAACGCATCAATAAGCATTGCACAAGAGCTTATCTTGGGAACCCAACATGATACATTCAGAGAGTTTTCAAAAGAGTGCTCTCGTTGAAACTAGGAAGTAAGAGGGCAAGACACGTGTGTTTAAAGCTACAGAACAATTTAGTTATGCGAACCAAAAAGTCCCATATGTCTATCTTATTTTTCTAGACCACCCCCAGGCAAGATGCACGTTCCAACCAGGTTGGCATTCTGATTGAATTTTGGTCGTATGCTGGCAGCCCCTGACTTCATTCTTTTGCATCAGCCTTACCTGCGTTGGCTTGAACTGCAGCACTTGGTCTGAGACATCTTATTGTCTATTTAGCGTCTAGCTATTCTGCAGCTGATTATCGAGATAATTTCTCGTCTGTGGCGGAGTGTTTTTCACACCACCATTGACGTTTCTTGGACCGGTAATTGGTTGGCGCCACCAAGTCGATCACCCTATCCCTTCATGATGACGGTGGCCTCATCCACAAAATGATGTTCTTGTGTCTTATAAATCGAGCTATTACTCTCTAAACTTTCGTTAGTTTCTAAAAAAGGCTAGTGCGTTGATGTTTCGGGTTGTTTGTGGAATACGGGACCGCATACGTATTCCAGAGTGTGCAAATGAAGAATGGTCATAATATGCTTTAACCAACTCCATTGTACAGTACAGCCTTGTAACCATCAAGCAGCATTGTATAGACATGGACGTACATCATTCGATGTTCATTACTATTTAAGTCTCTTTCGTTATCTCACGCAGATAAAACTCCGCTCTTTGACCATGGAAAAGTACCATCCAGTGGAGTTCGAATTCATGTGAACTTGATATCATGGTTTTACACGCAATTCTACTTCCAGGTCGAGAACAATTTGTCACCCTCAGGTGGCGGCTCTATCGGACCACCTCCTCCCAGCCCAGGTGGTAATCGACGACCTCCTCCACCTCCACCCGGTGCTTCAATGGGTGGAAAAGTTCTCACCCCACAAGTTGCTTCACGACCCGCTCCATCGGTCCCTGGTCGAGCACCTCCTGTTCCGAACGCGAATTTGCCTTCACCGTTAGTTCCACAGTATGTTCAATCGATGTATTATCTACGAGTAGTTTTTCAATTTATTGTACACGCATCCGTTACGTCACCCGATCAATGTTCACTCTTCTGTCGGGTTTTCCTAATTGTTGTCCACTTTTCGCCTTCCTATGCATGAATCATGACCAGTCGGAAAAGTTTTTCAATTATGACTCAACCGTACTGTTCACCCTCCGCCGGATTTTTTCAACGCCTCTGGGGAATGTTGTGGTGTACTGAACTGAACTGAACTGTCACATGTGACCAAACATCTAGAGAGTTTTGTTAATTAGGAAGCAGCAAACCTCCTAATCAGTTACGTACTACCGTCGGCTTACTCCAAGTAGACAAACTTGTGCAGTTTTCTTCACTGTGTCCAAGGCTGTCGTTCACATGGTCACACGAATTTGTGACCATGCGTGGAGCGAAACTAAATGATCTCATACCTTTTCACTGACTCATCCTCGTGGTGAGGTAGACAGAATTGTGTTTTCACTGTGCTACTGTGCGAATGCTGTTGACCCTAGCATTAACCACTACACGGGTCATTGTATCATGTCCGATAAAGCCATAGACTAAATAGAATGCATACAAATAGTTTATCGTGTTAGTACGCTGCTGTGTTATCCACAAGTGATTCATATAGCTTGTGACATGAAGTAGCGAACACTTTCGGTCGACTTAATTTCGTGGCACAATGAATCTTGTTTGTACAGGATTTCGTGAGATCAGGGGCAGTATGTTGTTGTTTCCAATCCAAAATACGTCACTTACAGTGATTGATTTTCTGACTGGTATCTGATACTGTCTCCAGCGATAACTGTACAGACTGAATACTTAAGTAGTCCAGGTGTACACTGATGCATGGGTCCTTTTAGGCTCCTGTGTTACTCACGTTCGACATGTCCTTTTGTACTTTCACGTGTTTGTTTGTCCTTCCGGGGATGGTTTATCCTTTCTTGGCTTGCGTACTATTGTCCGTGATTAGTGATTTATTTTTTCATTCACTGTTGTAATTTTTTGTTCACGGGGAATTGTTTCCATTAATGTCGTCTCTCCCCACACACTGTCTCCATTGTTGTGTTTCCGTTCGTTTTGGGTTCCTATCCTGACAGGCAGGTCCACCCGGTCGAACCTGCCATCCTCTCGCGAAATGCGAATTCCACTCCAGCATTCAATTTCGGGCCCCCCTATCCGTTGATTCCACCCGCCATTCCAGCGTGAGTCTTTTATGTAATCAGCGTAGTCCCAGCCTAATCTGTCTGCTTTTGAGTCAGCGCTAAAATAGGCTTCTTGCTTTGAGTCAAATCCCTATTTTCCGGGTTTGCCTAGCAGTTTCCGCTTTTGAGCTCCTTTGCGGCGTAATAAACTGCGGTTTTCGAACTATGGTTTCAAAAAGTGAGCAAATTTCAGCATCAGCAAATGTTTTCCGAAGCTTCAGGATAGATGATAGAATAAATCCAATCGCCAAACCGGTAATTTGCTAGCCTTATTTGCTTAGCCTTCCGCGGTACAAAATAGAACAGTACAGGGCACAATCAAAGTTCTCGTGGCATAGGACTGTCGTTTTTTTGCATTTTCGAGGTCGCTTATAGTTTTCTGCAATGTCTATGTGGCCGCGCTGTGTTTGACTGAGAAATTGCATCTGTGTTTCTCGTTGTTTCCTGTCAGTCACTATCGCACATCTAAATTTTGTCTTTCGATTTCTCGTGCACCAGTAACTGTTTTTAACTGGTAATTTTTTCCCTTGCGCATGCTGATATTGTCTTCTGTCGTCCCCCTCTTGCCAAACCCCATTGTTTCCCTCCGTCCGCTCTTGCATGGTTCGCTTCCTCACGGATCACATTCCGTCTGTCGGCTTTATTACTGTTTTTTCTCTACGTATGGATACCCGCACACACGTCTACTGTTGCACTTCTCAGTCGCCCGGGTTTGACCGTTCCACAAATCCCTGAGCGTCTTGATATNTCCATCAATCACCACTTTTCAGGCGACGTTGAAACCAGGACTGTCCAGTGCTTGCGCTTCTGTCCGAAAATTACTCCTCCACTGTGTTGATCGGGAAGAAGATCAATGTGAATCTGGCGCGTTCCACCCGGATTGTGGCTTCTTGTCATTATCAAGTCACCTAAGAACGTTCCATTTTCTCCAAAAGGACAGGTGCACAATCAGTTCCCTTGAACCATGGGCACTAGTGATTTGTCCTTTTCGATTCCCATCTGCATTTAATCCATTTTCTTGGAATAAACGGGAAAGTGGTTAGGACTTCGGTTCTACACCCGCTTCTTACACCACCTACTCTGTTCCTCTTTACTTGTACCAGTTTTCTTCTATATTCATAATAATTTATTTAGCTCGTACAAAGTTCAAAGCTACCCTT
>UZAN01047583.1:4657-23591 GCA_900618425.1 Echinostoma caproni | reverse complement strand
CCCCCCGCCCTCTCAAAAGCAACCTAATTCCATGCAACTCACACTAGCACCACCAACTCTGTCTGATACTGGTAATCTGAAGATTGCCTTTATTTTCTACATTTACGTTTTCTATCCAAATACCAAATGTACATCATTGCTACATTTTAGATTTGGGCGGGTCATCAACTTAATGATTTTATCATTTTTCCAGATCAATCAAATGCGCTTCATGGCTCACGTCAACTTCTCATTTCTGTAGTTTCGCCAGCAGCTCAGTTAGCAAATTACTTTTAACTAGTAAGCCATCCCAAAAATATTTGGTATGGCTCAATGTATTTTGCTGAAGACACCTGTGTCCAGTGCATGTTCTCCTCGTTCACTGGCTGTAACTGTCCGCACCGTTTCATTCCTGCGAGTCAGTCACTCAGTGTTCAAACCTTTGCTATGTACCTAATTAATCCTTTCTTGGAAATACAAGGTATTCTATTTATGGTATAGCTAAACCTGCTTGCTGTTCTTGTTTGTGTTCAAGCATTTTACACTATTTTTCTAACAGTTTATCACTTGCTGTTTCCGATAATCAATGGCGAATTTTCTGGCGAGTCCTTTGAGATAAACAAAGCCAGCTATTGAGTGAGTATGGCTCATTTCGGTGTTCAAAGACGAAAGTAAAGTGTAAACTGATATGTATACACCGGTTTGAGTAAAACCGATTTCCGTTTACAAATCTGCTCCACGAGAATTTCTTCTTTTATCTTGCAAGGACATAGTTAAGATAGATTGCCTTTGTCCAATATTCCGCCCTCTGTTGGTCACATCCGATCCCATTGAGTTATGATAGAAATATGAGGGGATTGTGTACGAGACGAAACTGAGGTCAAGGTTGCGTTGGTGATTTGATTCGGGCAAACATATCATTATTTTCGGCTTACCTGCGACCGATACTAGTGGTCAGTTCATACTATCTTGACAGAATTTGTATCTGTCACGTTCTACTAGATCATTATTCTAGATTTACTAAAGTTCACATAGTATAAGCCATACATAATGCATTTTTTAGAGTTTTAGAAACGTAAACCAAATTCTAGTAATGAATCAAGCCTAGATTCGCTGTTACTCAAACGTCTATAAAAACCGGTGTCTTTTTGGCAAAAGATATTCCCCTGCATGTTGTAAAATACCCAATTCGAAACGCGCGAAGTCTGTATCCAACCAGTTCACTTATCAACCTACTATCTAATAAAGACATTTCATGAGACAGAGTAACATTAGAGGTTTCCGTGGTAATGAAGTCCAGATTGGATTATCTAATATAAGTTGACCATAAAAAAATAATTGTATTCCATTTTGCCTGTTTGCCGAGCTTGGAAATTTGTTTGCAAACGTTTCATCACCAGCCAAGGTAACATCATCAGTGCGTGTGAAGTTGCCTGATGATTTACCTCGGCTGGTGATGAAACATTTGCAAACAAATTGCCAAATGAGTTGTAACCCCAGAGGGTAGTGCTAAGATGTGTCACATGCGATGCCTACATCAAACTCATTCGGTTTGATCGGTTTGATCAGCCGTCTGGTGGTCCAGTTTTCAATATGCTTGTGTGGTGAGGTCCCGGGTTCACGATCCCCAGCTGGATCGATGTGCTTGCACTGCTAATAAGTGACAATCAGATCTAGTACTTCGTACTCCGGTGTTTTTCAGGGTGCCATTTTGTCCCCTTTCTTGTTTTCCATGTATATACAAAGTCTGTCTATTCCCACCAACTTTATTGCTTGTAATTATGCTGATGATATTGTGATTGGTTGCCCAGCCCCTATTTCAGACCTCTCCAGGACAGTCTTAATGAACTTCACGATTGGTCTGTAACCCGATTTCTTAAACGTAACGTCAGTAAGTTCATCGAAGTTCCATTTAGTCTTAAAACCGGTCCTCGTTAGTTTTCATTAGTTGATATTCTCCCTGATCTTAGAATTAAAAATCAAAGCATTCCCAAATCTGCATCTGTTAAATACCTTGGTATCACCCTTACCCATAACCTGTCCTGGTCTGCTCATGTCATCAACGTTTTCACAAAAGTTCGAAAACTGTCCTTCTATGTTTACAGGCTCAGGAAACTGGCCGTGCCGCATAATCTTATTAATAAATTTGTGATTACCTGCGTTCTTCCACACTGGCTATACTGCTCCCCGATTTTTATCCCCGGACTGAAAGAAAAAAAACTTCATTTTATTTTCAAGATCCCTTAAGCTTTCGTCCCACTACAGTGAAGTTGATAAAGCTGTTTTAGTTGATTTCTTTATTTCCAAGCATCTTGACGCTTGTGATACATTCATTGACAGGATAACTCATGACAAAGGGCACTGTCTGCACCAAGATATCGCGAAAGCCCTGCCAATTCCCCGGACACGCTCTAAATATCAACTTCTTCCTGCGCGGACTTCCACTTATCGAAACAGTGTAATTCCTTACCTAGCTCGTTTACTAGTAAATCGTCAGCATGTCCTCACCCACCTCAGAGAAAAACTCTTGCTCTAATTTTTCTCTCATTTATTAAAGTGCAGAATTTCTCATACTGTCTATTTTGTTTACAATTTTACCTATCCACTGTAAAACTCGTAAACTGCTGAAAATACACCTTTTGGGTGCATAAAGCTTTTCTTGAGTTGACTTGACTTATAGTTTTTAGCGCACGCCTTAATTACTAGATCCATTGAAAATAGTCAATTCAAATTAAAATCCTCCTGTCTTGTCATAAAACTAATCATTCAACTGGTCCTGGTAGTGTCAGTCAATCTTAATCGATTACCTAAAGCTACTTACCGATCATGGCTCATCACAATGAAAAATGAGCTCTCTCTTATCCCGGTCTCCCGACATAGAAGTACCTTCATAACGAACCTATATATAGCTCCGTTTTGCTCCTTTTCTATTTAACTTTGTTATAGATCTGATTATGGAAACAGCCCTATCCTCGTGCGAGGATAGTGGCATAGATTTACTTCCAGGTGGCAGGCTGTCTGATCTGGAGTACGCAGACGACATTGTGCTACTAAGTGAAGATCCAGGTAAGTTGCAAGCATTTCTGGATAAGTTGAATGCCAGTGTAGCCACATTCGGTATGCGTTTTGCACCTTCAAAGTGTAAAATGTTACTACAAGACTGGGTTGGTCCAGCACCCAGCCTCACTCTCACTGGGGAAGTAATAGAGCAGGTGGATAAGTTTTGTTATCTGGGCAGCTACATCTCACCCGGTGGACGCATCACGGATGAAGTGTCAGCTCGCATACAGAAGGCTCGGTTGGCATTTGCTAACTTGAGACATCTGTGGCGCCGTCGCGACATCCGGCTGTCTGTGAAGGGTCGAGTGTATGCCGCGACAGTTCGGCCAGTTCTGCTATACGGTGCAGAAACTTGGCCATTAAGAAAACAAGATAAAGACAGACTGTCGGTGTTTGAACACCGCTGTCTACGCAGCATTGCACGAATCTGTTGGGGTAGCCGGATGAGCAATGCTGAGGTTAGGGGCAGAGTTTTGGGTATTCGCGGTCGCCCACTGGAGCAAGTGATCGACCTCCATAGATTACGTTGGCTGGGACATGTGCTACGCATGTCACCAGGTAGGTTACCACGGCGAGCGATGTTCGCCGAAGCAGATACCGAGTGGAAAAAAGCCAAGGGTGGTCAAGTTAAGACCTGGCACGAGGGTATGAAAACCCTAACCAGGAAACTGGGTCACATAGGTCCTGTTAGGCTCCCTGGCTGGGGACCTCGGGATGATCGTAACCGATGGTTAGAGACACTGAGCGATATGGCTGGGTGTCGTAAACAGTGGCGTTCGTGCATCTCCTCAATTTCTTCCCAACCTTAGTCCACTGAACTTCTCAATTTTCCTTTCGAATCCACTTTCAACTTTCCTTTCTTCTCTTATTCTTCATCCCAATGGGCAGCCAAAAGACAGCAACCAAAACCGGCGCACGAAAGTGCATGGTTAATGGTTGTTCAAACTGAAACTGAAAGTGAAACTCCGTTTTGTTCGACATTCTTCGACTCATTTTTACCTTTTCTTGTGCCACTGCTGGAGGATAACCTGTATATTATTGTGGGAGAGTTTAACCATGCCTCCAATCGGCCTCTCACTGCTTTTGATCTAACAGATTTATGCGTTTCACCGACCAGAGGTAACTTTGTTTTAGATAGAATTCTAAGAAATCACCCCGAATTTTTTTTTCTTCATCTCCGTGCACTCGTATCAACCAGTGATCAAAGTCTGCTCCTTCTTAGATCTGAGATATATTCCTGTTCTGCCTTCCATTCATTTAGGCAAAGTAACCAAATCGAAATCCGTCTTCAAAACACATCACGGGAATGTATGCTCCTCGTTCAAAGGTCCCTATCCCATGCAGTTTCCTGCTTTTCCTTTGAGCCTTCATTGACCAACAATGTTAAACTTTTTGTTGATATAATCAATTCCATCTTTGACATCTGTTGCCTGTTGGAAACCGTATTTCTCTCCAATAGTCGTATTGCATCTCCGAAACTCAAAACATTGAGGAGACACAAGGAACATTTCTACCAATCCCGGAATTTATCAATGGTCAGTTAACTTTTTACCTTGATAAAAAAAAGAAATTAAACGTATCGATTAAACCTATGGGAATCAACTCTTATGCAGCCAAAATAAGCGACATCTATGGAAAGGAATTCGGATCCTATGTGAAGCGAAATCCAAACTAACTGTATGTTACCTTGAACGTTGAGAGTATAAATCAAGCATTTGTGCACCCGTGTAGTGATCCTCCTGTTTCATGGATTCCGAAAGACGCAGCTGACATAATCCCGTTTTCGAGAGAAGAAATATTTAAACTCCTTCACACAACTAAATCATCCACTGGTATTGGTCCTTACGGTTTATCTTCATCCCTTCTGAAGCATGGTGTCCTGGCTCTAACGGATGCTTTTACTTCTATCCTCAACACGTCACTTAGTTCATATTTTATTCCCGATTGCTGGAGACCCGTCATGATCAATCCCATTCTAAAACCGCGCAGACCCAGCACTCTGTCCAAACGTTTCCGTCCCATTGCTCTAACGTCATGCGGTCTTAAATTGGCAGAATGTGCCATTCTCAAACGTCTTTCTGCTTCCTTCTGTACCCCCAAAGACTATCTTTAGTTTGCTTATAAATCAAACAGGTCCACTTTGGATGCCGTTACCTCCCTCGTTCATCACGTTATCAAATCTTTAGACGCATCTGCGAATCCTGTAAGATGTTTTCTTAGATTTTTTACCAGCTTCTGACTCTGCTCTACATTCCCTCCTCCTTCATAAACTGGAATCATTGACTGTCCCAAACACCTACTGGCGTGGCTCGTCGACTACTTCACAAACATAACTCAGCATACTCGGCTTGGTGGGAAAACGTATAAACCACTTGTGAACAATTCGGGAGTACTACAGGGTGCCGTATTGTCTCCGTTCTTATTTTACACCTTCATCAGTGACATGTCTGCGAGTTTTCCAGCCCAATTATTCATATATGCTGATGATGCAGCCCTCTGTCAAGCCATTTCTGTCCCTGAGGACCTTTCACATTTCTCGAATAATCTATCGCATATTCATGAATTTTCCGTTCGTTCTGGACTGTATTTTAATTTATCCAAGTGCTTTGAATGCACTTTCTTCATCTCTCGATCTGTTTATCCTCGTGATCCGTCTGTCATAAACACCGATGCTCTAACTAGAGTTGATTCTGTGAAATATCTATGAGTTACAATTGACACTAGCTTGAAGTGGACATCTCATAATTACAGCTCTGTACCGAAACTTCGCAGATTATCCGTTCAACTTCGAAGACTCAGGTAGTTCAATGCCAAGCAAAAAAATCACTTAACGTTTTGTTTATCAATGTGTTTTTCCCGTTTTTCTTTATTGTTCCCCAGTGATCTTTGCTACTCTACTCAAAAGAGGACTTCAAAATTGTTCGTCGAGATTTGTCGCTCATCAATCGTGTCTTTTATATCCATTTATGAGCAATCGAAAAAACTGTGTGAGCTTTACTTGTCCGCATGTGAAACATTTGCTCAAAAAATCCTCTCTGACGCCGACCATCCTTTATATGGCGATTTTTCTAAATGCTGCTCTCATATGTCTACACGTTCTTCTTATCGATTATTACCCTCTCGCATTAATCTCTACAGAAATTCTCCAGTTCCCTATCTTGCCAAAATCCTTGTGAACCGAGAGCGCGCTTCCTCAGCATTTCTCACTAACCTAAAAGGCTAATTATTTTACTTGTATTTTTCCTTCTATTGATGAGATCTGTAATTTTTGACTCAAATATGAACACTCTGTTCTCGCAAAAGTCTTTATAAATACAAATACAAGTACAAAACCGGGTGAACTCACCATGTCTCAGTCAGCATTGTAGTACCCCGGTTGCACAGAAGAAAGGCGTGAAGAGACCACACGGCGCTATGCAGCAGTTGTCACGGTGTACTAATAACACCAACTCTGATAGGAAGCAGTCATCCGTATCCACTAACGTGGTCTCGCCTAAAAGACGATTGTTTCGAGTGAATGAGTCTAAGCCGTGCCCTGTTTGTGAGATGTGATTTTGCACAAAGTCGTTGCAGACCATCATGTACGGTTTGTGCATAATTCTGTGCGCAGCCTCTACTCATTAGTCCTTTTCTAAATGACTATTTCCAAAGCGCTAACTTCTTTATCAAATACCAGCTTCGAAACAAGCCATGTTCATTTTTGATAGAAATAATAATTTGATTCTCATTCTGCTACACCATACCGTTAGAAAACAATGTGTTTCCGTTGGAAACGGTAACAGTTCTGTTCTGGCCTTTCTGGTTGCCCTCACTCGGTCCCGATACCGCGTGATCAAGGCCGAAGATCGATTTATTTTAGCCAAAAGTACGTGAAACCTGATGGTTTAACGTTTGTTAAAATGATCATTCATAAATCTTGATATTCTATCGTCAGTGAGTTTACCAACGGCTTCTAAATGAACGTCATATACTTTGGAATGCGGAATACAGACTGTGATGCCCCATTTTACGGGCGAATTATCTTCAGTTGAAATGAGACGCAATCTATCGAAACGAGTAAACCTGTAACTGTACTACTGATGTTTCGCAAAACGAATGAAAGATCTCAATCATCTGAGTAAGCGGATCTGGATTTATCTGTCTTCTGTTTCAATGGGATACTCATCTCATCAGTGTATAAAAAGCATTTTTTTTCTATTTTGTCCCAGAATGCAATGATTGCAGAGCAAGTTTAATTTGACCAGACTGAGACTGACAAAAGGAACAGGCCATATTCCGACCAGAATCACGGAAGCAGCATTATCTTCATCCTCGTCTATTCAACTGCTTACGTCCAATAAGGCCGTGTAGTCAAGTCACATGTGCGCATTCTTGGACTTTACTTGGAATTCAAATGACAAGAAACAGGTGGGGATGAACAATGAATTTTGTTGCTTTTCCAGTGGCACGCGAAAATCCTTCGGGTTACAAGCATTCAGTGTATTCAGAAAAGTTGCTCACTACGTAAAATTGAACCCGAAGGCAAATGTGGCTAAATACATACGATTGCGTACTTCCCTTAGTTAAGCTCTGTGCTCTGTGCATACGACTCAGAAACGGGCTAAAAGTTGACCTTATAGTGGTTCTAATGTTAAAAATGGGGACCACTGTATGCAGCTAAGCTCTCGAGAAAGCATGCAGTGCATAGTTGTTCCAATTTCTGTTCTCCTGTACGAACACGGTGAGCGTCAATTCAAATTACCTTTGTCGACCTATTTCAATTAACCTTCTACATAATTTATGGCCGTAACCTCAACAATAAGTATTATTTTTATCAATCAAATAAATCTTTCTGAAATGCGTGTGGCATACATTTTTCTGATATATCCGAAAATGTATGAACCGAGCAGTTTTGGATGTTACCCTTGGTATAATCTGAAGGAGTACCGGAAAAAGCGTTACTTGTATGTTTTGGTAATAATCAGTATTTGGTAATTTGTCGTTTTCAGTAGGTTCCGACGAATCGAAATACATTCTCGTTGGTAATCATCAGAAACAAATTTAAAAAATCAATTAATCCTGGGGACGGATTTTTAACGATTCACTTTAAGTTTGGATTTTATGATACAATCGGACAACT
Organism: Echinostoma caproni; assembly: GCA_900618425.1. NCBI lineage: Eukaryota > Metazoa > Platyhelminthes > Trematoda > Plagiorchiida > Echinostomatidae > Echinostoma > Echinostoma caproni. The sequence goes on along the minus strand of UZAN01047583.1, from coordinate 15,433 downwards.
TGGGAAATGAATCATCCTGAAACAACAGATGAGCAAGGATTGAAATAGCAAACAGCAATTCTAAAGTGACGGAATGTGAGTGTGCTTGCTCCACTTAATCGGTAAATATTGTTAAGAATCATTTTACATTGAAGAATTATCACCGTATAACCAGAGCAGCAGAATAAGGCTTGGCAACACTTCAATTTTGATCTATGCTAACAGTTCGTGGTTTTCACGAGCTTTATTGCACCAATACTAATACTATGCACCATAAATCAAATCTGCAACAAATGTTTACTTTCTGCAAACTGGAGTAGCGAAGTGATTATAAGAAATTTAGTTTCGGATAGAAATTACCATCTAGTGCGATTGCCCGTCATTTGATAGATTTCGGTCACCATGTAGAGTCATTGCGAGGTCTCGAAGTTCACGGACTCAACGATTCTTAGAAGCGATAATTATTCATCGCTTGAAACCGTAATTATAAGTTCAAAAACCATTTGTGACACAACTGTTTTCGCCTTGGTAGTGAGGATATCACACTTGATACCACCCTATCGTGACATGACGTGACGTGACATGACCTTCCCTCCCCCTCCCTAGTTCACCACATTCACCAAATTTAGTTTCTATTTCCACCGACGAACCGTCTTCAATGGAATAAAAATAACTGATCGTTACTGACACAACTCATGCAGTAGACCAGTTTGGTTCACATGCTCAAATGATTCGTTACAGGGTGATGAATTATGACACATGGTTATGATTGTTCTCTCATCAACAAACGTTTCACCCTGTCAATCCAAGTGGAAATGAGCAGTGTCACATCACTCATCTACATAAACTGTGACAGTTGAAAACGTTTCGTAACAGATGGGTTGAGAACACATTGTGAAAAAGAAGAAACTAAGTTAGCTCAAGTGTCCAGCAAATCGAAATATTGCAGAGATGGAATGCTGAGTAAGTGGAAAAATTTAGTTTGAAATAGAATGCGCTTTCTCACAGATATTTATAGCCGGATAGCAAAACATTTCCAATCGCCTATTTGAATGATTTTCTTTTCCACAAAAGCCGTCCCAAGTACAAGTACTGACAAAACTCGAACAACATCCTGATTCGCATCGCATTTCTTCCTCTCAATGTTTCGTTATCCAGCCTCATTCAACAGATTGAATAGGGTATTGCCGCACATCAGACGCAACACCTCTGATATAATACTCACTCATATCTTTGCTTCTATTAGTCAAATGCCATTTAGCGATTTTGACAATAGTTACATGTGTATCGGTTGTGAAATAACAACGTCACCGTAGAAAACGTAAGTGGAATTTATTTAGTAAACTGACTCATACACTTCGTACAGATATTGTTCTTCCATCTCGTCCATGTTCCATTTACCCTTCTTCACTTTTGAGCACTGGACGCAGTCGCTTTAGCATGGAGTCCACCAAGTTGACTGACAAATAGAATATGCCAGTTTCCTCTAATCCACCACACATTCATACCACTGACGACAAATGTCGAGTTAGTTAACTTATACGTGTTTCCGATTCAGGGAAAGGTTTTCGATTAAATTATAATTGAAATCCTAGTTACTGTGCGGTCATTGAACTAATTTGACATTGAACTTAACTCCCACCCCCAGAGACTGCATCAATGTGAAAAAATAATATTTAATAATGTGTAACGTTTTTATCAAACGCTAAGATATTCTAATTTTCAGCTGTGAAACGTGATCCATGAAAGCATTTAAAGTTTGACAGTTACCGAAATCATCAAGTATCATTGTAAAAGATTCTGCGATAGCCAGATTGGTGTACACATGAGACTAATAAAAAGACAGTCACCATTTACTTCCCTCCACTTCGTTAGGCGGGATGAATGTTTATCTTTTTTGAGAGGTTAAACGAAATTCGTTAGATCACTAACATATTAGATGAACTTCCATCGCACGCTGAACTGCTTATTGGTCACCAGTGAGATAAACCCATTACTAAATGGATGGGAAACGTTGGTTGAATTTGTTGGTAAAATCAATATGTGCTCTACTTTGTTGGGCGTTCTACACCAGCTTCATATCACGTGGCCTCAGCTACATTTTAAATTAAGCCATCATTTTCCAAACGAAGACGTGAGGAAAAAATCGCTATTCAGTCCGGAATATCCTCCAGATTGGTTTTGAGCAACTCTTCTATTCTGTGATCAAATACAACCATTGTCTTGCTTTGATACGATCGGTTTTCTCCCTCTTAGTTTGTGTCTTGATGAAGGAATTTCGTTTAATATACAACCAATTGGATTAGGTTCACATCGAAGTACTCCCACAAGATACCAACTGAGTCATCGGATTTATACGCCTTTCGATTAGGTTGCCTCTAGGTTTTATGCAAAAACCTTTTGAATGCTTAATTCCGTTTGGGTATGGTGACACTATAAGACGTTTATTTAACGAGCGGCACAGCTCAGGGGCAACTTTCGAAGGTAAACTTTTATGTTTCTTGAACTATGTTATCAGTTCTTTCAGTATTGTGGACAATGCGTGAGTAGTTTGTAGCCAAATAATTTATCAGTTTATTTAAGCTGGAATATTTTCATTAATTTGCTTATTTATTGTGCACTGAATCAAAAGGGATAAGTCATTTGGAATGCGTGTAATAAAATTATTAAACATCCTCATGGAACAGCAACCATTTATTAAAAATAATGAATTCCCGTGCTGCTTTGCTTAATATATTTTTGAACTTTCAGCTGTAACTTTAGAACTACTACAAATTTTATCGCAACACTCTAGGTCACGCAAATTCAAACGGTAGTAGGAGAGAACTAAGAACGTGGAAGTGGGAGATAAAATGAGGAATAAATACACTTTACCCATAGCCATCAATATACGAGTATGATATTGGAGACTGAAATGTATTTCCAAAATGAAAGTTATGTTGCACGAGTTTGATGAACACCTGTATGCATCACACTTTTATACAAAAGACTTATGCGAAACCTCGTTTGGAGCACCGCAACTCCAAGAACCCACTGAGTTTACATTCGCAATGAGCTGATCGAAATACATTGGGAATCCGTTCTCTCCATGTTGCACGGTGACTAGTATTTTCGTGTTTAACTTCTAATAGAAAAGTGGATCGGTTCATGGAGAAAAAAGTCAAACAATCACCGCAAAATGTAGCTATTAGCTTTCTTTCTGTGTTTGTTTGTGTGAAACGTTTGTCGATTCGCTTTTCTCTTCTCGGACGGACTAAATCACACCTAATTCGAACTGGCCGACAAGATATAATCCAGATAAAAATATGGGCAGTGCGGACAATTGGCGCGCGTGGCAGCTCACGGTGCGCGAGGTTACCCGGGTTATTTTTTTCTCTCCGTGTATGCACTCCACGCAGTCGCGACAAACTACCCGTCGACCATAGTTTTCTCTCAGTTTCTTTCTGCGAGCTACGTAAAAGCCGGAATGAGACAAACCGATTCTCCGCTAACCGTCGAGACACGTGTGCATGCATCTCGCGGCCTTGACAACACGCACACACACACACACAGGGATGGAGATGAGCGTTAGAAATCGACTTACGAAAACACACCCAACGAGAGATCGCCAGTCACCCAACCCATCAACTAAACACTCATCTACCCACACCCACAGCCATGCACACCAGCACACACACACACACACACACACGTGTAAACATAGCGGTCACGCACAGATAATGAACACATACGGAATGCACTAGTTCTCTCGAATTGTATCGGTGTTCCCGCCTTCCCAGGATGTTTTCGCGCCGTTGATACCGCATATGCCATCGATCGGTCAGGTCAGGGAAACAGAAGCCACCACATATTTGCTTCATGCAACTATCCACATTCACTTTATTTGCACTGAATTCTGATCGGTAAACAGTACATTTGCATGTTAAAATGCACCGAAAATGCATATTTATTGCCCGGCGATTTCCTTGAAGTGTTCCCTGTCACCATGAGGTTGCTGTCGATGAATCGATGACGAGGATAAGAGAAAAAGGTTGCTGATAGACAGACTGGATCGCTTCGCATTGGGACAGAAAACTGATTTGATTGTAAAATATCCGGTTTTCGTTTACGAGAGGAGTAAAGAAGAAATACCCGCAAAAGTGTCTCAAATATTAGATCTCTCTCAGAAAACATTTTTTATGGCATAAACATTTATAGATAAGTAGTCTGTCCACAGTATAATCAGCCCACGTTAGGCTTTTTCAGTTTCCCCGTGTAAAGGTTTCCAAAGGATAAGCTGAAAAGCACACAAAATTACCTAATTAACTATTCTTCAGAATCGATGATAAACCAAAAACGAAAAGAGAATTCAGTACCGCGGTTACCTTAAACTAGATCAAATCGTCTCTGAAAAAATTACCGAATCGGGTGCCACACGATGGTACATGGTAAGTGACAATGCTTCTCAGAAATCGTTGGCAACATAAACTCGAGGACATTGATCAAAATACTTTTTGATTCCATTGCGCCTGTTCAATATTTTGTCAATAGTTCTTGATTTTCGTTCCGATTCCCACAACCGGCAATTTATATGATGAGTTGACGACAAACATCTACCATGCGGAGCATATGCACCTGAACTATCTGAGATCCGATTGAGCATTCAGGAAAAGTATACGACTAATAAAAACGTCAGTTCACTAATGTTCAACAGGCGGGTACAATATTACATTTTCCATCTCTATTTCACCCGGGATGTCACACATGCACACAATGATACAAACAATGAGGTGAATCAGTCGGTAACCATGATAGACGGTAATCATTGAACAGCACAGGTTTGCAGTGATTTTTCCTCAACACCTTGACCGTAGTTCGTACGACCTTGACTTCGACTACGAACACCAACCAACACATACACACGGAGAGTGAGGAAGAAGTACACTATGACCTTGACCTAACCAGTACGGTTTATTGCACTGAAGTTTCTTTCTACTTGTGCAGAAAGGTGAAACACTGAGGCTTCCGCTAACTGGGGATTTTTCGATTTTCAGTGAATAGATAAAATGTAAATAGCCCATCGTTTGAACTCAGTATGAATTGTGAGGAAACAGGGACACCAAGTTATGGTTTCACTGTGAATCGTCAGGATAGCATTCCCCTAGTCCATGTTCACACAGGCCTTGTAGCATATACTTGTCATCTGATCCCCTCGATCAGGCTTTTCCCCATTTAAACTATGACTGAACCGTAAATAGTCACTGATAAAAAGACAAGGCGAAAGATAAAGTAGTTAAACCCTGCTTCTACATGCTACGGAAATGCATGTGATAACCGACAACGAGCACTAGACTGCTGTTTCGTCGTGTTTTGGACTCGTCAGCACCGCATGCATTTTGTGTCCCTATCAGAACTGGAACCGCGAACATTCGGGTCGGGACTTCAAACCCTTACCCCTGAGATACAGGATCGACGGTCATCACCTTGTGCAAATGGCTCACTCAATTTGGTGGGGAATTAACGATCTCTCAGGGGATGAAACCACACCCAAGATCATCAAGACTGCTTGGTGCCCCTTAACAGTCGAGTGGGCTGATCAAAGTCTGTTACTCTTAAAACTTGCTTCTTTTAAAATTATGCTATAGTTTATGGCAATCGTTTGGCATTTGTGTAGAAATTTACATCCGTTCGGTCTCAAACGAATTGTTCATTCCCACTCTATCTTCCTCCTTAAAGTTAGGTAGAATTGATTGTGGATACCTCAGTTCGATTGGGCGCATTATTTTTCAGGAACCGTCAAGAACCATTGAGATATTGCCATATAAAATGGCAACCTTAAGTTGGGAATTCATGAACTAATACTCCGTCCTCTGCCTGTGGAATTCATCTATTTTAAAGACATGTATTCCAGACTCAAAGTGTTAAATACGGCCAAACATTGAACTATCACCCGTGGTACTCAAGGTATACGCGGACACTCTTTCCTCTCGATTGTCTAAAATATTCAATGACTGTCTGATAACGGGAAACTTCTTGGTATTTGGAAACTAGCCAGGATAACTCCTGCTGCAAGAAAAATAACCTGAGAAGTATGGTCCCACCGCCTGAACGTCATTCATACTCAAATTATGTGAGAAATGCTTGCTGCCGTGGGTTGTCCCTGAGTTTGCCGAAGATGGCATACATCAACTTGCATAACGTTTTTCGCGTTCAACACTTTATGCGGTTGTATACCTGGTTCATTCAATAATTTCCGCATCTGATAAGAAGAGTAAAACCGTCAGAATGCTGTTCTTATTCTACAAAAACGCTTTAGGCAGTCTAGATAGATCGGTGTTGCTCAACCTGACTACCGAAAGTGGTGTTAATCCAAGCGGTAGCAGATTGATCTTTGATTCTCTGACAAATAGAGGCCAGTTTACGTGTCTCAACAGAACAACATCCTTCACTCGCCCCATTGATTCTGGTGTTCTGCAAGGTGCAATATTTTCCCCATTTTATCTCTTCAAGTTCTCATTTCTGGTGCGTTCATTAACAGTAAATAAGCAGATGACGTTATTTTAGTTTGCAAAGCACCTAACCCTGAAGAGGCTTCAAAAATTTAATGCAAGATAAACGATGTTGTTACTTAGTCCTTGTTCCATTCCCTCTCATTGAATGCCTCTAAATGTGACGATGATGTGTTTTTCCTTTTGGCCGATCTACCATATTCAGCTCTCACAGATAAGTTCCCCACCCTCTCTGATAATCATAAACCAGAATTAAAAATAGTAAAATACCTTGGCCTTACATTATTACACGATTCACCGTGGTCACTGCAGGTTTGAAACATTCTATCAAGTTAGAAAGCTTTGATATTTATCAATCCGATTGATAATACTTTCTGTTTCCCACAAGATGATTGTTAGGTTTGTGAATGCTCCCCTACTGGTTATATTGCTCCCCAGTGATTTTCTCCCGTATGTTGAAGAAGGACTTTTATTTACTGATGAGATCTCTGAAACACATCTCTACATCTAGTGGCATCGTCAGGGATAAACTCGCGGAATCTGTCAAAGATAGACACTTACAAGCATGTGAAAATTTCACTACCAAAATACTCCCAGACAGTCACCAACGAATGTTAAAAAGTTATATCTACATCATTCACGCGCTCAAGATTTGAACTTTTATTTGCACTTACCTCTTTTTGTCGTCATTCTGTTTTGCCATATCTACGTTTACACAGAATTGCGCAATTGCTTACTTCATTGACAAACACAAACTCTTGCCTTCAGTTTCATTATGTATGATTTTGTAAATTTGAATCCATAACTATGGTGTAAATACTGGAAATTCACCCATCCGGGTGCACAAAGCTACTACTGACTTGACTTGACTTTAAACTAATGCTATGCGAGACCGTGCTGTCTATGGCTTTTCCTGAAGGCGACACTCACCTATTTTGCCTACTACCTACTGCAAAAATACGCTCTGGTGAAACATTCATATAAATAGTCGACCGGCGTACCAAATTGGCGTTTNTGATGGGTCGAGTAAAGTTATTTAGTTTCGTACGGCGTAAGTTGGGCGGTGGTGGTTCAATGATTAGGTCAACAACTAATGACCTAGGAGTCCCGGGTTCGAACCGTTTCACCGCCGCCCGTCTTCTCAGGCCAACCCGAATAAGGAGGAGAATGACTGAATTTGATCAAGATTGTCGCTGAAAGAGTTTAGATCGGAGTAAAGAGAGCTGGGTTGGCATAGCATGACTTCATCTGCTTATTTCAAATACGTTTAGAAGAACCAAGAAAAATCACGAAGATAAGTAGAAACTAAGTATGGGGAAAGCATAATTCGTTGAAGAACTTCGGAGTTGTTGACTAAGGATTTGGATGAAGCTTACCCCGATCTAGTGGTTTGTACTGTATCCGTAAAATAGTTCGATAACCAAACTAATAATTGCTTGAGGCATTTAAACGATTCCACTGGTCGTAACAACTTTGATCGAGGAATGGAATCAAATGCTGAAGTATAGTCACGAAAAACACACTGAACAGACCTAAGAGAGTTGTTTAAAGATGATAAACAAAGTATGCAAATTAATAAGGTAGACGAATGGATTGAACTCCTTCAGTCTACTTACAGATCCCTCAACGGAGCGGGAACTTACTGTTTTGAACCGTTGAAAACGGACGTGATTTGCGAACATCCTGGGTATTATAAAGAGTGAAACGTCAATTGGCCTGATGATCAAGTAACCTGAATCCAGGGGATAACGGAACGATACGGGGAGAATTAGTAGCTTGATTTTGAATTGGCTGTGGTATCCATGACACTAAGAAAACCCAACTCTAATGAAAACTGAGAAACAACGTTATTCACGTCATTTTTTCTCATTTTCCTTACCGTTCTCAGATGAAGGAACAATATTACTATTTGTTTATTCGGGTACAACCGAAACTGAAGCAGCGGATCCGTGTGAAACACTTGAGGGTTCGTATAGGCAACTCCATTTATACTGAAGTAAATATTTTTTCCAAAGCATGATAGATTAAATTTTCCCATAACAGCATTGAGAAACGAATCGGTGAGCGAACAACTGTTTTCGGATATTCCTAGTCATGCTCTTACAGATCATATAGTGGAAAAATGCTTACAGAATGACAACCACTGGCTCAATTGAAGGTCATTAATCGGAGATGTGTGTGCATGTGTGCGTCTGTGTGTAGAAGCATTTACTGTGTCCGTTGATGTGACCTTTCGCCATTCGGGGGTTCTGTTCTTTTTTTGTTCTCACACTGGGCCAGGGCAATGGGAACGTTTGCACAGTCGTTTTTGGGCACCGGTTAGGGCCTAGAAAGCGAATGGCAATCGCCTCGGCCATAGCTAGTGTCCGAACTCGGACAGCCCTCGACCGATTGAGTGGGATATGATAAACAACATCCAAGCTTTCTCCGATTCGATCTTGTGTCCGGTGTCTACGAGATGACCCAAGATGGTACTTGAGATACAGCCGATCTTCCCTTAACTTAACCATCCGGGGTTCTGTTCCCTAACGCCTTACCGTACGATCTATGTAGTATGTGCCACAAACGCACTTAAAGGAATAAATTATTTAGGAACTTTTTCACTGTATGACATGTAAGGGCATGACCAGGGATATCCGAAAATAGTTATTCGCTCACTGACTCGTTTTCTCAAATAATAATCAACAAGCTTTGATGAGTCTTTAGATCAGTGATCTTCGTGATTAATTTGTACTCCGCGGATAGAATTGTTCAGAATGTAGTGGATACTTCCATTTCATCAGTAGTGGTTGACCGAAACCATGATGAGTTAAGAGCATGATTCGATATGGAAAATCCAAGATTGTGTTTTTCCAATTCTATTTCTGTCCTCTTTTCTGAAATGACGATAACATTTGGTTTCGTGCGCTGCTGGATTTATTATCGTGATAACAATACAAAAGTCCAAAGTTGCGCACAAACCAGATCTAGATTTCAAGATTGATTTTGATACAAATGGGATTTCTCGTATTCAGTGAGTTGGCTAACAAATATAGACCACTATTATGAAATGTTTTTATTGAAATTTCTTTGGATTGTCAAAGACATTCATTTGCTTATTCAATGGAGTTGCTATTATGGATTATACATTAGATAAAATCAGGCAACATAATAAATAATCGAGATGGGAAAGGTTTATGAAAATAATTTGGGATAATTTTTTAGTCTCTCCTTTGAGAATATATTTTAGTTTCATAGTTGATAAAGTTTGCGATTTTCATGTTGAAATTTTTTTGTCCTTGTACCCAAGGTCACGCACGTTTAATAGACATCATACAGTCTAGAAACTACGTAAATGGAAGTAAACAACGGATAACTTATTGTCCATACTTAAAGCAATAACATTGGTGATAAATGTAATAGGACTCGATCTAGTCAGAAAGAACATATTTAGTGCATCACAATTGGGCACTACTATATATATACATTGTCATTACCCTTCAGTAATCTAGAAAATTTGCAATCAACTATACTGTTCTATGCACATGGAGTTAATTTTTGCTATTCCATACACGCACAACGCTTTCTATCCATCCCTCATTATTATTTTTCACCGCAAAATTTGGTCTCCTTTTGGATACAAAGTTGTGTATCACTTGCTATAGCGAAAATACAAATAGAAACACTCGCGGTTGTATTTTCTCATATTAGAAAAAAAAACTTGCAGCTTACTTGAACATAAATTTGGTGTGACAGTTTCGTAAAAGATGACCTTGGGGTGGATAAAAGCTCAAAATACTGCAATAGTTCAACGTTGCTCCTGCGGTGAATGTCTTCTTCCTCCCACAACTACTAGGAGCACCAAATGGTTTGAGCAACAACTTCCTTATTGTTTGCTATGTGGCTTCCGTTAGCGAATAATTGGCTTGGTTTAGAACCGTTTCCCCTCGGCAAGTGTACATCACGTTGTTTGCTTTTGTGGTGTGCACGACGCCGATGAAGGTAGTTTTGCTAGATCAGAAGGGAAAATTGCCCTTCGGTTGTGACAAAAAGGATATTGCTGTTTGAGTGTGTTGTATATGCGGAAGAAAAGAACGAGAATCGTGCATCTTCCACTCAGACAACTGATAGTCTTTTATCGATCTTCTGCAGACATCATGCAAACAAAGGTTAGGAAGATATATTTATTCAGCGGAGAGCATTGAATTATGCGAGATTAAGGTGCGATTGTTCGGACAATCCTGTTTGAAACTAGAAAAATAGATTTTACTCCACAAACGGAATAAAACCCGATCCTGGAAAACAGAGGTTCCACAGAATCATCATCTAA
>UZAN01047582.1:0-11228 GCA_900618425.1 Echinostoma caproni | reverse complement strand
GTCTCTTCCAACCTGGTTGACTACCCCTGGCCCCGTATTACTCAAACGCTTGGATCGGTCATCGAAACTGGATCCCCTCGCGGAAAGAGTTGACCTTATCAATTGTAATCCGCCTTACGCCTTGGTGAAACTTCCCAATGGAAGAACAGAGAATGTCTCCATTCACCGTTTGCCCCCCCCCCTCGGAGTGACCCACCGATATCGACACCCGAACTCCGATCCCCAACAGACCCTCCCTCCGCACCGCCTCACATCGTCCCTCCGACAGAATCCGACACCTTATCCGAATCTCCTAGTCTCGATGAAGAATGCACTCCTCCACCGACAACGCTCGCAGCGCAATCATATACTGATATACTAAAAACAACAGCAGAGAACACGTCCTTACAATCTACGAAGTAGAGAAGCGTAAAAAAAATAACTTACTACTCCGCCTTTTTCCCACTACAAAACATACTCGAAGTGTTTCACCTTCCATAAACGGTCGTTTCCCAACCGGGGTGAATGTCATATTCTGGTTCACTGATTTATACACCCTTTTCTATTGCATAATACATAAACGTCTTGTTTTCTATCACGGCTAATGTACCGGATTTATTAATTGAGTAAAGCCTATAATTCCGACTCCGAGTCTTCTTCATTCCGTTCTTGTTTGATTGATTCGTAGGGTATTCTCGTACTCTGATTTTTGGTCACAATTGATTATTGTGAACCTGATTTGAAGGTTTAAAGTCAAGTATTTGTTTTATGCACCCCGAAAGTATAAAAGTATAATAACAACATTCTCCTATTATTTTTGAACCCTCGAAATTGTACTTTCTGTTCTGTTGTAGATACATTTGTTGACTCCCTTGGATCTGCTAAATGGGCAATGTGGCTAACTCTACGAATAAATTCAAACACAAGAACCGATGCAGTGTGTGAGCATTAGAACTGGGTGCTATTTCCTGCTACCAGTTATTGATCCTCAGGCAATGGTATTGAAACTTCCCTAAGTTCTATCGTTGCGCCACTTGGTTATCAGAATGTTGCGGGTCATAGCGTTGTCATTCCACGTGCGTACTTTGGTAACCACCTTATTAGAGAATACCTCTTTTGATAAGGTCGTTTGGATAATTTGGATACGTGCTGCTCTTTGCCCCGACAGTGCGATAACCATATTTTCTTCCATCCTCGCGCTCGCCCTGCGATGCATGTGCGAGTGTCCGTCCTTTAGGGACAGATTTCCGCAACATACTCCTTGTGCGCTGTGAAAGCTCCAGTGTCGTGGACTTGGAAGAAAGTAATGTCCATCCGCCTGTCAACTGAGTCCCCTAAGCCACTCATATAAGTGGAGGCGCCGTACTCGCCAGCCCAGTGACCTACTTTAACCGCTTACACTATGTACAGGATTACTGTACTTGGACAATTTCATTCGACGACACGAGAGGCCAAGTTTTCGACGCACTGGTTGAAAGCAGCAATCCGAATACCTCAAAACTTCGGTTTCGAACTGCGAATCGTACATCCATTAATGTCTACAGTACACTAGGGCTGGCGATAAGGCTGCATCTCTATAACGGTAATATAGCCATTCACTTATGTCAAGGTTTCCACAATCCATATCGATTTTCTGCAGTAGGCTATGGTTTAATGGTACTTCAACTAACATCAAATCACCGGTCTCAAAGATTGAACAGACGTCTGGTGAAGTATATTACCTGATCCACTTGATTTGTTCTAGGATTTGAGGGAACTTTTTATGACTTTGACTAAAAATATAGAGGAGATTAAACTAATAATTGGTAGTGCGGCATCCCACACATTCGCTATAAGATTGTTAGTCACCTGTGACCTTGCCGATTAGCACCGGATAAATTTGCATTCGTCATTCAAAGCCCGACAATAAAATTAAAAAAACCCTAATTTCTTATCACAGTTCATGGAGTTCTTCCATAAACAATTTTATTAAAAAGGCGACAGTTATTGTGCACTTAATCCAGTGACTGGTTTCGGTAGTTAACTTCATTTTCATAAGGAATGCCTCACGGTTCTAGCACATCACAAAACCACATTCGTCACGGAAGATACTGGAAAGACTATTTTCACGACTCCTTCCGGTTTTATTTCTCATATGTCATTTGGGTTACAGAATGTGGCTCGGATGTGCCAACTGTTTATTTATAGCACTGCACAAAGCTTCGATTTTCTTCATTTTTATATCAATCACCATTTACTCTAGACGAAAATTATCGCTACTTAACTCAACGACTTGGACCTTAATCCGACCATATAATTTTTTTCAGCGACGTTTGGTGTTGATTTGGTCTATATAAACTCGTCTTCCCTAGCCAAAAGGTCACAAGAAAAGGTGTTCAATCATGCGAGTATCTAGTACAATTCATGATTCTCACTCAAAAACCTACAAGAATTTGTGAGGATTATTGAACTTTTATCAAAGAATCATCCCTCACCCTGAACGACCGCAACCATTAAAGAACCTACTTCGTGTTATTTCCCGTGAACTTTTATACAGATGCCGCATGGTTAGCATACCAAGAGATATAACTTTGGAACACAGACTGCGTTCCTCATGCCCCGATCAATTAGCCGCGCTAACCATGGCGATAGGCTCCCCTGATGCCTCCACGAGAGCAGTCTTGGAGCAACATGTTTTGGGTAATTGGTAACCTCACTAGTTCTAGTCGTAACTCCTTACTTCAAAACAAATCAAATATAGAAATTTTAGTAGTGAACCGCTAGCCACATGTGCGATGAAGCATTTTCGGCACGCAGTAGAGAGAAAAGCCTTCGTCCTTTTAGCTAAACACAAGCCTCGTACGTAAGATTTACATTTTGAAGTCGATCATTTCTTATCAATAGAATCGAAACTTTAAGGCCGTACCTTACAATTCACGAATAAACATTTGTGATATTCTAAACAAGTCAAACTGCGTTGCTGAAACATTGTCATACACCAGAATCAATGTATTAGAGCATAAAGAGTTAAATTTTTCTACCATGACCGAAACACAGACGGACGATATCTCCTTTTAAAATTAGCTTATTCCTTTTCTTTGTAATGTCACATAAAGTGACAGATTTATAGGAGGACCAGATGTTATAGCCATCACTATTTTCACGGCCGAAACGGTGGATCTACCTTTCGCAGAACGACGTGTAGCTTTGTCCGTTTATTTCTCTGTGGTCACCAATAACAGAGAATAACCATTTTTCCAATTTCTTTTCTTTTCCAACTCATTCACAAGACACAAAAAAAGGCGTTCCACCTAAAACTCATCGTCCAGCAGTCAACGTTTTAGTAGATCGTTTCCGCTTCCAAATGTATTGATATTTTCCCGACAGAAGAAGGTTAAATGGTTCAACGTGGCTCTTTATGTGAAAAATTAAGATCACAATTAGACGATATTATTACATTATTATTATTATATTCCACACATGTCTGAGTCCACACCGTATACTAAACAAATCAAGGTGCGACAATCGTTAGAAAAATGTTCATGATTTGCACTCTGGCACAATATTGCCGGATTGCCCAAGCCAAAGCAGGTGAATTTTTCTTGGGGAATTCAAAAACCGGATCCGTTGACTAGCCCAAGTTTGAACCACAATAGAGGGAGACTGTGTGTGAAAACCGCAATCTACTGAAAGACCAGTATCCATTTCATCAAATCATACACCACTTGGATGGATTCAAACATCCGATACGGTCAATATACATCAATGCCTAATCAAACAGGTGATCACTCCAAAATCATGTGTGTGATTTGAACAGTTAGAGAATGCTTCACCGATACGTGATACCAGCGGTCGTTACCAACGTATCTGCTAAATTAGTCACGATCGAAAAGGACAGTATTCACAATAAAGAACAACTGACCATAGTGTCTTAGTGAGTAGCTCAACTGGCCTGGTGCGAGTGTGGTTATTTCGACTAGTGCAGCGGGAACTTCGTGGGCGGTGGCATGTGGGTGTCCAAAACAACTAGGGTAATGAGGTTGTGTTCATTCGCTGAAAAAGAGAAGACAGCGGAATCTGATGGGCTTCTCTCCAGTTTTTAAGCTGGGGGCGACTCTCTATCGTCAAATCCATTAATAGTTTGCTACACGGTATTTGTCTGGAAGGGAGTAACCCTTTCAAATGGGGTGAATTGTTGATAGTTCTAATCTTCCAGAAATGATCACACAACGACTACACAAATGTGTTAACCGCTGCGATACTTTGCCGCCTGACTCACTTGGAGGAGATGAGTATTCGTTAAAAGCAAGCAAGAAACCAACCGATTCGCAGTTGCATTGAACAAATCTTTACATTGCTTCCAATCTTTGAATTATGCTTTATAGTTTTGCTGGTGTAAAAAGAAATATCGCAGAAGTGTGTGAATCTGTCGATCTCAATTTACTCACAAACGTGTGCTCTACGGCAGGCTGAGAAAATGATTGAAAATAAACAAAGATATTCTTGAAGGGTGCCCTATTTCGTCAGTTATATTGAAGTTCATCGCAGACTACCAAACTACCAAACTAACTTCGCTCCAAAATCTTGGTAGTTAAAGACGAGGTGGATAAGAGCCCCGTGTTTTAGAGTACATTGTTCAAATGCATGCAGGATGCGCAAAGCAATCTTGGTACGCTTTCAAGTTCTGTAACTCCAACTATACCTTCAAAGTTCACAGTGATGCCACGAAAGTGAGTTTCATCTGCCCCGGCTCCGATGCTTGACGGTAGGAAATTAGCTAAAGTGCTTATCCTATTCACGTATTTCCGGGACAAATAACGATACAATAGAAAGTAACCATCCACATTTTCCAGATGCAAACAACGTACGAAGAACTGAAACACTTTTGGTGCCGATGGTACTTTTCCTCGAGACTGAAAGGTCGCGTGCAATTCGCCATTATGCGGTCAGTTCTGCTTTACGTTTGCGAGACCCTTAATTTGCGTGTGGAAGATATTCATCATCTAGAATTCTTTGATTGCTGATGTTTACGTATTTTTGCGTGAGTTGAATAGTGCGAGTAAGCCAACGAGTAGTTGATAATGATTCGGTGGAGAATTAATCATCGAATTTGGATCGGTCGGTTTCGATGGTTAGGATACGCATTGCAACTTTCGTCTACCTTACTGCATCTTATTTCCAGTTACGGCTCCAAATTGGGGTAAATTATGAGAATGTCAACAGCTGACACGGAAACAAGACATAAGGAAGTACACAGAGCCATTAAGTAGAGTAAGTGCCTCCCGTCGTCCAGGGTGCGGTAAATATTTGGTTTGAGACACTGATGTATCAGGCAACTGACAAACAGGAGTAGCGTTCGTTTTTACTTCTTGTCGGGTCGGAATGCACGAAAAGCTATGTATGCACAGTTAGCTTGGGTACCCTCTGTGTTAACTACAGAGGTTTACTTTGTTTTCTTCTCCAAAGAAAACCAAATTCCTGTTTATCTCGTGCATTCTTACAACCTACATTGTGAGCTCAGCAGCAATCAGTGAACTCCCCTTTCCTTTATTCTGCTGTATAATTATAATGATGCTGTTGTGGTTCTTAGGCATTATCTTAATTATTTTGGAATCATGCGTTTTAACGAACTCCCCTAAGTACACCAACAGTATTTAGCCGAACCAGTTATAGCCCCGGGTGTTGGATTTGGTTTCTCAATTTGGTGAGAAACCACCTCCACCACGGGAAACTAGTGAAATACGTTTATATACTCCAAGAGTTTCATGGGTTGAAGATACCTAAGGTATGTGGAATAGTAGAATGAATACGTTGCCTGCTCTCTATAATATTCCCATACCGATTACATTGGGGGAGTTCGATTTGAATTACCTTTGGGGTATAAAATGAGTGTTATGGAATTTCATATGGACCCAACTGGAATGATTGCATTGCATTGAAATATAGCAGAACGAGAATTCAAAGAATAAACTTTGCTTTATTAGTGCTTGACATGGGGGTGCGACCCATGGTTGGGGGCCCAACCAGAGCTACCTGGTAGACCTCTGATAATGATTGATTTCCGTCAAAGGTTGCATTAGATTTCAAGTAAATTTCAATAGCCAGCGGTACTTTCTGATATTTTTATGTACACGTACATGCACACCGATACCCATGCCGCATGACAGTCCCACGGAAGTCCCTTGAGAACCATTGAGTGACCATTCTACATTTCCGTCAGCGTCCCTAATCTGTAAGGGAACCGTCAAAGAATTTTTGACATATGCTTTTGGATTGAAGTTTAAGTCCTGACTCAAAGAAATCCACTTCCTCAGAAAACTATTACGGATAACAGATAAACGCCTATTCGCACTTATATATATATTCCATTTCGCCTGTTTGCCGAGCTTGTTTGCAAACGTTTCATTACCAACCGAGGTGACATCATCAGTGCTTGTGATGAAATGGAATTCAGTTCACCCGAGCTACGAGAACCAATTTTCAACATTTTTTCAATATATATACATTTTTCAACTCACGCCTCCATTCTCTTTTAATATATATATATATGTATATATATATATACAGTGATAAAAACAACAATGGGTGTAATGCGAACTATAGAAACAGAAAGTGGGACTGCAAAAAGCAGTCAACTTTGGGAATAATAAAATTTCTTCCTCCTTTACTGCACACCATTTTGACTTTTATTTCATTTTGTGGACCGCACACGGAAAAAGATGCATTCACGACACAGACGCAGTGTCTCCAGCCAAAGACAATCTGAACCTTTTGGGCCCAGGGGGGAGCTGGAAAGCCTCGACGGAACCCANTAGGCCACATCATAGCCTGAACACCTTGCTGTTTTCTTCAACCCGCGGATTCGCGAATCGCTGTTTGTACACAGTGCACGGTATGACAGTTGTTAAAGTTTGAGCATTTACTCAAGCATTTATAGGACGTGCCACAGCCACCTAGGACGACGTCGTCACTGCAGACGCAGTGACATTGTTTTTGCTTCATGGAGGACTATATGATCCTAACACATGTCGTCTGATCTCGTCTTTATTCACGCGTGCACGCGATACTCCCACCATACGCGAGCGATGTAGCGCATACATCCATGCAGCATGAGCGCTACCCGGTCGTCCCCTGAGTGGCCCTCTCGACCGATGCATGCCGCCACTACGTCCTGTGAACCCATCTGACCTGACCGTTAACGATTGTAATTGCAACGGTTAACCGTTGAAGTAAAAAATGTTAACGACTTTGCTTGGTACCCCATCCAAATGTGTACTTGAATGGCTTGCACCTTGGTGACTCAGCGATGACTCTTGAGTGCACAAGTGTGCTGAATGCTCATGGGTTCTCTGCTCTGTATATTCGTGCATGGCCTATGCAACAAGCACACAGCTGTATAACTGGTATTTCAGCCCGGCAGATGTAGCTGCTCAACGTCAGGAATGTAATGCCGTAACGCGCAAACGTCTTGTACAAGCAGCTACGCAAACAGCAGAATCTGGCGAATACGTAAACGACGAGGATAAGCTAATTGCTCTCGATCTGGATGAAAAATTTAACATTGTAAAGCGATACATCTACCTCATGAGAGCGTTGAGTGAGAAGTTGACCAACCCGAAATTGTCGGATGAAGCTTTTGGATCCGCAGTCACCTATCTCAGACAATTTCATTTGCATCATTCAGTGATGGGTTTCTATTCCCGTGAGATGATGCTTACCTGTTTTTATATGGCCTGTAAAGCAACCGATTTCCCGATCGGGATCCAAACATTCAGTTATCATATTCCCCGCAATCAAGATCACTACAGTTATTTTATTCTCAATTCGGAGTTGTTTCTGCTTGAAGCCCTCAGTTACAATTTATGGGTATTCACACCCTTCCGGCCATTGCCCGGACCAATCATGGATTTGATTGCTTAAACGACTTCATCAGAACCGGAACGGTACTGACGTCAGTTTAAATGAAATAGAGCTTGTTAACGAATTGCGTAAAGAGGGGACCGAACTTATGGTATCAGACTGATCTGTAACCCACCGTACACCCGAGTCAGTTCACTTTGGCTGTCCTAGTCGAGTTGGGCCGCACACGGCCGCACCTCAATGTGGAAGTGTTTGTACGCGATGAACTGTGTGGTTGTGATCCGATGCAGAAACGGAAGAAGGCTTCTGTGACTAGTTCTAATGGACAAGACACAGAAGACGAAGATGATTTTGAGGATGACGATGCATTGGGTTTGGGGTCGCGATGCCCAGGAATTAAGGCTGACAAGGCGCAGAAACGAAGCGCATCGCCGCCAACACAAAAATCCGAGCAGGTACCAACAGACGAGCGCTGGAAACAATTATCCGAGAGTGTGGATCATATTCGATCTGTGCTGAATGAATTTGACTTTGTGTACAATTTACAACCGATAAACGACGAACAAGCTAAGCTGAAAAAGCGTCGCAATCCGTTGTACAACTTGGATTCTGATGAGTATAAGGAAGCGAAAGTGTTCTCTGGCAGCAAGTAAAATACCGGACGCAATAATGGGTGGGCGTAAAATATTTTTCCACTCCTACTGACGATTTTATTGATTTATTTTGGTTTATATCCGTATAAACTCATCTGTGTAACAAAATATATTCATAACTTACTTACCATCATTCTGCGTTCTTATTTTGCAGATGCTATTTACAGACATTAGTTCTTGGAATACAACCACCAAGAAGGAACTCTGATGCTGAAGAAATTTATTCACAAGCACCGATGATGTCAAAGTGTGCCATAATTATCTTGCTTATTTTTTTACAAAATATTCTCCTGAATCCACCATGGCTATTTTCTTTGCGATTTATACGGGAAAACGATCTATAGATCCTTTATTCTTGTCTCGGCGGACAAAGGAGATAAGCTGACTGTTCGATTATTCGAATTTCTTTGAAGTGTGCATTCCGTCTACAGGTTTATTTATTTTTCGTTGCGATCGGTCAAGTATTATCGAAAACGTTTTGAAGGCGGATGTCAATACCAAATGCCTTGATATGAAACACAAAGGAAGCTTCGTGCTCTATCTTATTCTACATACATTTGTAAAGTGAATGTATGATCCTCTCATTCAAGATACTTAATTGATTTTACCATTTAGATATCACAGCTGACGAGAACGTAAATAAATAAATAAATCAAATATGTTTATTTTTGTAAAATTGTGGCGAGTTACTTTTACTTTTCAATGATTTGAATACATTCTTCTGCCTTTTATATGACGGTTTTTATTGGTATGAGATAAACCTTGAGTAGTTCAACGATTATTCAATAGCAGCAAACCGGTAGGTTCAAATATAGGCGTAGCAGTTAAGTGGGAGATATGGGACGTGTTGATCATAAATGAACGAGGTAGGTATATTAGGAGTATAGCGGGGAGTGTAAAAAAGGGAGGAGAAATTATAAGATAAAAGAGGTTCGTTTCGTGGGGGACGGAAAAAACGCTCAAAGTGCCTGTTGCAAATTCGCGAAATTTTGCGCGAAAACTTTAGCGAAGCAGAACGCAAAATATTGCGCGTTATATTCGCGGTTTTGCTGTCTTAGCTAAGACAGCGAATTAGTTAATAATCCGAGTATTGCTGAGTTGGAACAAACTACCTAAACCTATAAGAAGTATGGACAAAAAGGTTTTGGATAATTGCTTGTATTCGGTTTCCCTTCAAGCATTCGGAAGGTGGGGGAATGATAACATATGACACATATTGAGTTTCACCATAAGTCTAATCACTTGCAGCACTACGAGCAAAGTGTTGAGAACCACAGAATAAAGTGACATATCAAATTACTCGGCGGCTCTCTTTTATTCAGAGCGTGATATCACGATCTGGATACAAGAGTGCGCCTAGACGAAAATCGTCACGCACCAGTTGAGATAAGAACAAACTGAGTAGATCTAGATGTTATGAGTTTATCAGGTGGCGCAGATATTAAATTCGGCATTAAAATCAATTGATGGATCAATTAATTGATGCGCGTTTTTATATAAAAGCATGCGCGTATATATACACATGGATATATATTCATGTGTTTCGGCATGAAATGAATAACACCGAAGTAACCAAAGAAATGAAAAGTCAAATAAAAATTTACCTGCTCGCGTTTTTCTTCAGCTTTACGTAGCTTTTCCTCAATCATTTCTGCGGTGAGTAGAGGTGGATTCTGAATGGGTGCTAATCGCTAATTTAGTATATTATAGAAACCTCGTCGGGAAACCAACCGCTGGAATTCTCGTTTCATTTTTTGAGTGTTTATTATGATCTCCTCTATGATCGCCAACCGTCTCACACGTGTCCAAATCGATATCAAACATAACAGACGTTTTCCCATTACGCTCACTGTCTTTTTCCTTAGATGAGTCATACAAAGCTTCTTTTTTTATTTCTTGGCTCTCTATAACTGTTTGTTCTTTAGAAACGGTGCAACCCATGGTTTATGTTTATGCACCGCAATTCAATAACCTTGGCCCTGAAACATACAACTTAATTCACCGCAGAAGCGCTAGCAGTAGCAACTCGGTAGTTTTAAACAAAAAAATCAGTGCACATATCTTGAAGTCTTGAAGTGACTCTGGGGTTCCAGGCAGGCACATATGGTCCCGGATCCTTGATAGTTTCTTGCTGTCTGGTTTTAGAGGACGCAACTGGAAATTCAGAAAAATAGATATCTTCTGATATGTTTCAGAAAACTAAGGTCTCTCACCGACGAGGCGAGAAGACATCTCTTCTGTTTTCTCCTTTCCAGTCCGCTTGAGAGAACCTGGCTAAAAGAAACTCAGAAAACGCAGTGTTGGGAGCCAAGAACACCCGCCGACAACACCATAATCTGGACGCTCGATTGGCAAGGGCCATTATTCGTCCTGTGAAGACTGGACTGGACTGGACTGCATCTTACCCAGGGACTAGCGAGGCTAGTTATTTTGGCAACATTATTATTAAACGTAACAAAGTGCTATAACAAATGGGCAAATATGTAAATACATAAAAAGGGCTTCAGTGGAAAAATAATTTAAAAAAGTTCTGTTCTTTGTGTTATTGATTTTATGATGGAGGGCTCAAGAGGAGGTAATTAGACCTAGATACTTATCAAGTCGAATCTTGAATGACGTTTTGCTTGTTGAAGAGACTATCACTTCTGTCAATTCGTTCCAGTGTGAAATTACCCTGAACGTGATGAAAGATGTGCGAAGGGTGGTGCGGGTTGAGGTCTGTATAACTTTTTACTATTACCCCGTGTTCCACCCGTT
>UZAN01047581.1:9906-26046 GCA_900618425.1 Echinostoma caproni | reverse complement strand
TGGTCTTGGTTTAGTGATGCTTTTTCAGTTGGCATTGTATTTAATGCTCAGTTTTTATGTTGTTCATGAACTTGGCGTTCGGGTAACTCGAGGTCCATGTAAGTGGGTATCCTTCGGTTTCGAAATACCATATGATGCCACGCCCGATCTTAACAGTGGCATGCAACCTCCACTTCAAAGGACCTTGGTTTTTTCGGTTATCCGGTATATCAAGCAGGTTTTTTGGGTATCAAATTGTACGCAACTTGTAAAGCTCTCTCGTCTCACGTCATTCGTGCACTATTTAATGAATTTTTCAAAGAATTGAGGGTGTATATGATGTTTGTTGCCCGCAACTGTTTGTTGTGTCCTAATGTGATCAGTCCTGCTGTTATCTAATGAAACAAGTTAAACGTAGAATTGTACGTAATTTACATGTTACAGTGTTGTCCCCGACTCCGACTGATGGGTTGCACTGAACTATCCTGACTGCGCGAACTCGTGAAGTTCGATACTCATGTTCAAATCTTTTTGTTTTGATGTTTTGTTGTCAGCATGGTCAAACCCTTCGTATAGGGGGAGCTATACTGTTATTGTGTTACCGAGTTTTCTGTTTCACCCTGCTCCTTTCCCCGGGCAAATTTAATCTTTGTTGGTTCCCATTCCTCAGAGTGTACTAGTTTGTTTGCAGTCCATCACACCTAGATGTGTGTGGGGTCAGAAATGCTGTTCACCAGTTTGTGGCTTTGTACATCATTTTTGTGTTCTCACGGGAACAAACAAAACGGTCCATTTAGCGTTTGGAATTATTTGACCACCTTTTCTCCTCCTGTTCGCAGTAAACTATATATCACCGACAGGGAATCCTGTGTACTGGCACTACGTTGTGCGGATATTGTGTGTTGCGCTCGCAGTCTCCGGGCGTGTACGGATCAATCGCTCGAATGGGCACAATCGGTACTGCCTCTACTGCTCAGCACTCTACAGTCGCCCAGTCACCAGGTATGGAAATGATGGTTTACTCCTCGATGATTTGCATTTATTTTGGCAATATAACCCATTTTCATGCTTACCCTCTGTAAATCTCGGTTGTTATAAGATCCCGAAGTTTTCACCAGCTCATTCCAATTCCTGCGTTCCATCTGCATCGCATCCAACTACAGGCTCGTTTGCACACACTCCGAATTTTGACTGTTCTCTTCGGTACTTTACGGTCCATGGAAAGCACCGAATCATCGGACACTGCCATTCTGTCTGTTCTTTCGCGTTGTCTTCGTGCGGAACGTACCAAATTGGACATACAATCAGTGCGCGAGTTCCTCATTCCCATTCTACACCTACACGCGCATCGTGATGGCATCAAAGATCATCCAATCTCGGCCCAGGTGCGCACCTTTTTTCACTGATTGTATGAGTTATGGTAATATTCATTTAAACTTGTAACCTTGATGTTCAGGTAACGTTGGAACAAATCAGTCGTCACATTTGATTGATGACTTACTCACGTACCACCATTTCCGTTTCAATCACATTCTGTTCGTTACTGTTCGTAGGTTTTTTGACAAGGGGGATGTTTGCAAGTATTTTCCAACAACTTTCATTTCCCTTATGATCGACAGATAGCTTTGCACCACTTACTCGGCCTACTACACGTACAACTGACCTCAATATGGCCGAGTATTCAGGAAGCTGTGGCAAGCTACGCCGAAATGCCGCAACAGCGCTCGGATTCGAAGCCGCGACCGACCGGCGAACACAAAGTCACAGATTCTAACCAAAAACCTGCTCCGGACACAGTTGAAGATTGGCGTTACGTAGCCAGCCGTATTTACTGGTCAATATTGGAGCCCGCTCTTGAATTATCAGCGGCACGCATGGTGACTGTGGATGATGGTCACAAAGTTGTGCAGAGTAGGTTTTATTGTTCGCACTTCAATGATTGACTTACAGACTCTTCAGGTCGTGCAAAGGACTGCGTCATGCTCGAAATAGATAACCAATCGGATTTATCTGCCTTGTATCGAGAACTGACGTGTGATAAACTGGACGCAGCTCAGGTTCACATTTATGGAAAGAAGGACTCGAGTGTGGATCGAAAATCCGTGGACTGGCAATCCTATCACCTAGCGTTGTGGCGTTGTTTACGACCCGCGAGTGCTGGGAAGAAGACTCGATTCCTGGCACCACTTCTGCTCAATCGAATTAGGTAAGACCGCTTTTTCGGATCACGTTTAACCGGCTGATGAACATCAATCCAGTGACTTTGTCTTTGTAGAAAACACTAACCGGTTAGCTTTGGAATATTTGAGAATGAAGACGCCATTCTCCGCCCAAAGGATTGAACACGCGAATAGTCATTTGATTTCTTTTTTTATGCCTTCTCTGTTTATTGAATATACAAGCAAACAATCCAGTTTAATGGAGAAGGCCGAGGCGTTACTAATGTTCCCTGGGGAAGTACAGCAGTGGGAAAGATGAATGATGGTGGTGATCGGGTTCAACCTCAGCACACCGGAGTCACTATCCCAGGTGTTTACCATTTGAACACCACCACCCAGCTTATATACAATCATAGCGACTGAAACGTTTTGTGTTTAATCACAACCAATGCTATCGGGGCCTGCTGGGTTGAGTATGTAAGCCTTACAGTATATTATACTTTCACTAAACTGCTCCGTAGAACTATTTGATAAAGATATTCGCGTCACGTCAGAGTTGATTCATTCTGCTATCTATGTGCCAGTCGGTATTTACTGTTTTTATATCCCCCTCACAGACTCCGGCTCCAAAATGGCCTGCGCAAATCGGAGGAGGAGTGAGTCGTTATTTTCCTGTCCTTATTCGTTGAAAATTTGTCGCATGCCGTGATGGCAAACCCTTTTGAGAATCGATTACTTATCCGCACAAGGAAGCTTTTTGCGTGATGTAACGAGGAGTTCACGTTTTGTGTTCACATTTGGGAGCGTAGGTCGTATTCTCTAGGCACAGCGTATTTTGCCTAATTCAGAAATACGCTCACTGCTTTCCTTCCCACTCCTTATGATCATGTGTTTCAAATCTTCAAATCTCGTGAGTTACCTGTGTTTTGACCAAAACGTCGTCTTTCCGTCTGTCGCTGTGCTTTTTCGGAGGAGCTGTGGTAATTACGCGTCTGTTCCAATATAATTTGCTACCTGTCATTTTGAGCATCCCCTAAGCTTTTGATCATGTCTCTCAGTAGCCATTCGTTTTACTATATACTCGTTCTCCGAAGGGTGATGTTTAGAGACTGAATTTTTTAAATCACCACAGTACATTTAAGTTCTTGTTTATCTGTACCGTTTGTTCATTCACTCTGATCGTTTTAAGGTGGCTACTGGTCGCGCTCGATTTGTTTTCGAAATTCCATAATATCAAGTCCATATATCAGGAACCGGAATTCCGATCACTCATGTATGAGGTGAGTCACCCTTTCTGGATCAGCATGCACTTTACTTTTTTCGTAAAGTTCGCTTTTTTCACTGATTCTTCAAGTGCAACCCTGTACTGGTGTTTTATGTCACATTTGTGATTCAATTCCAGCTGCTAACCAATCCTCGACCACATGTTCAAAAAGCGGCATTTCGTTGTTTGTTGGCGTACAAGAATATGGCCCTAAACAACTACAGGTAAGCGATTTCCTTCCCAATTGATATTATCAAGTTTGTGAGTGGTGTGGCGTTATCCGTGAATCACGCTTGTCTGTTTTCCGGCTTTTCTTAGTGAACAAATAGAAAAGATTATCGATCCACGAATGTTCCGCGACGAAATACGAACATTCCGATTGGATGTCAATATCCAGGATCCCGATCATCGTAATCATGTTGCTCCCATTTTTCTACGGTGAGTGGTTTACAATTGGTTACCTTTTTTCTCAAGTGTTTTGTGGTTCCACCTAGACGATATTCTATTCTCAGTCGTCCGATTCCGCTAATTCGTGCTTTTCGCGGTTTAACTTCTTCCAATTCGTTTTCCGAATTCAGTATCCTGTACGGTCGATTACAGTTATCCAAAGGACTGTTCGCTCCGGCCATCTTCACCAACCTCGCTGCTTGTACCGAATCGGAGTTCTCCATATTCCTCGGTCTTCTCTTGCAACCGTTACTGGAGAAAGCTGTCACTGTTCCCGACAATGAGAATCGCCCAGTCGCAGTTCAATCGCTTCAAACGACCGACCTTTGTATGTTCATACGAAATCTGCGCTGTCGTGTTCAGAGTTCCTCTTTCACAGCTGATTCGTTATCTTGGTCTCAACTTCAAGCGTGAGTTCTGTCTTCCACTGTGAGCGTTGTCTTTCGGGACTTTTGTGCGAATATTGGTGTTTTGTTTCTAGTGTCTTGGATGCAATAATTCTGTTTCGCAATCGTACAATCTGTGGAAGACAAATGCTATAGGTGATCTGTAGTTGGCATATCCCGTGATCACCATGATGTGCACGTGAACAAAGCCGATTCTTGGGGAAAGAAAAGTCGAAAAAGTATTCACCTCAGTGAAATGCAGACTGTTTATTACTCATGACTAAGTAACAGTATTGCTGTATAACACAGAGACTTGGCTTACAGCTATATGAACACAACCAGCGGAGCATCCGGGTACGCAATATCGAAGTAATGCCCAGAGTTCTGGGCAGTTGTGGTCGTCTATTACAACAAAACTCGAAGTCACGTAGATTACACCAATCGAGCGTGAACGATGGCGCTTCATGTACTTTGTCTTCATACTGTCCTCAACTTTCTGACGTGCGGTTTAGCACTCGTTGTGCGATCAAATGAGTGGATGAGTATCAGCTAGCGAAACCCTCGCACTATCGTACGAGATTAATAGCTTTTGAAAACTTGAATTACGCCTGCATTTTTGTCCACTATGTTTCCTCTATCGGAATTGTTTTCACTTCAACTCCAGACTTGCCAAAGTTTTGAACAACGTTCTGGATTACATGGGTCATCGTTTAAACCAGAATACTAGTGGTTCCAGTGACCACGTTCCAGTTGTTTCGAGCCCGGGCCATTTGGATATTCTGTTCCGACTGGGATTGTGCCTGGTTGCAATGACCCAGACTGCATCGGAATTGCTGTTGTCTAAAAGTTCATCGGACTTGGAACATGAGCGACTCATGCATTTACCACACCCCGCACAAGTGAAAAAAATCCGTGCTGTAGCCGTACGTTTGTTGGAACATATATTCAACTCGAATCTACGATCGGGGACTTTCTTCCTATCTGACGGGCGTATGGCAGCCATTCAAGAAGTCTGTCTTTACCAGCCCATGCTCGCCAAACTTATAGGAACGTCCACAGTCTCCACGAACCATCTACTACTCACAATGGTTGCCACCTGGTCTACTCACCCGCAACTGGCAGCAGGTCTTCTTCCTGGCCCGTGCTTGGACACAATCATGTCACTTCTGACCTCAAAGAACTTGAGCACAGTTGTCACTGAACGTTTGATTCAAGTTGTTTGCAATCTGTTGTTTAACGATGGTAAGCATTAGTTCGCTTGAGCCTCAACCGTTTATATCTCGTGCATCGTTCGTCTCTTTTTAATATCCACTCCAGCTACTTCACTGGCTGCTCCTACGCAGGTACAGTCCTTATGAAGGGTAGCACAACTCGCGGCTTTTTGCTCCGCGGTGTGCATATTAATTTTGTTGAACTGCTGTTTTGGAGCAGCATAGTTTCTGTTTTTCCTCGGATCACCGTTTAGCCCTAAAATGTTCTCTGTGGTTGAAATAGTTTCGATTGGCACTGTTAAATTCTACCACGACACACGTGGGAAATATATGACGTAAACCAACCATGCGGTGGCGTCCCTAATTCCTGCATCTTACGTACTCTTCGGTCATCCCAATGGAACAACTGCTATGCATCGATTTTTCGATTTGCTGTTCTTCTTGGCACAGGTTCCTGTAATGAACTGAATAAGAGAACCGCCGTCATTAAATCTCACCCTTCAGATTAGGTAAATTCCGAGTGCCGAACCACAGTGTTTTCAAAAGCAATTCTGCCAGTGGTCTATGTCACTGCTAAGCGGTGTTTCATCGATGCCAACATTATTGGCCTTTGAAATTCGAGCACCATTGAGCACAGAACTAGCGTACTTCAACCACCGGATGGATGGTCACGATCTAATTCGTTTCTGTGTCGTTCAGTTTTAACGGGGTTCAAAAGCAGTAGTTCAGTTCACTTATGCATTCGTTTGTCTTGCATATACGTTGAATTTCATCCACTCAATATATTCCCTTCGTATGTAGAGATGCAACCCGTTGGACGCGAAATTTTACGAGCACATCACGCGGCGCTTATCCGCTATCTGCACGATCGAATGCGACAGTTGTCACAGACCAAAACCCTACAGATATTTCGTCGCTCGAAAACCCAAAATCAAGGGCTACGTCTTTGTCAAGAATTTAAAATTATTGGCTATTTGGCCACATGTGCGAGCCCTAATCAACATGATGCTGATGACTCCGCTGACAGACTTTCCCCTAGTCAAGCTGATTGGCTTCTGAATGGATTGCTGGCATTGTTAACCAGATGTACCATCAAGACGAGTCGGAACGCGAGACGATCGTCCGATGAATCGTCCGGCCACGTTCGTGTCAACTCAGATGCCACGGCTCATGCGGCAGAACAACAAATGGCTACCGCTGAAGAACTACAAGCCGATCTGATTCACGCTGTAACCCGACTAGCAACTATCGCGGACAACTATGAGCAACATTTGAGGTAAGACTGTCATGGTGAGCTACCGTTCCTGATACCTTTCATAATGATATAAGAGCATTTAGTCCTTGAGCAATAGAACCCCAGAACCACTATATTTTAAGATCAAAGCCGGTAATACTCTTGAACTGATAATCAACATGGCGTCTCTTCTATTGTTTCAGACGTATCCTAGCTCTTTTCACGCGAATTGACTCTCGAGTTTCTCGAGGTTTGCTTTGCCAATCTGTAGAAGCGTGCACTCATCGGCTACCAGCCATCCCTCTCGGAACACTCAAGTTGCTGCTCGAAATCTCTCAGAATTCTCCGCGTCGGCTGCTAAACTACGTCGACAAGAGAACCAATCACGAGCTTCCTTCATTCAAATTGTGCCCGGAGATCTTGATGAGAGTAAGCCAGTAACCATCTCCTGACATGCGTTTGCGGTCCCCATTCTATATTAAACCATAAATATATGATTTGAAATCCTGAATTTTACAGCACAC
This sequence comes from Echinostoma caproni, assembly GCA_900618425.1. Classification (NCBI taxonomy): domain Eukaryota; kingdom Metazoa; phylum Platyhelminthes; class Trematoda; order Plagiorchiida; family Echinostomatidae; genus Echinostoma; species Echinostoma caproni. The sequence continues at coordinate 18,842 of UZAN01047581.1, read as the reverse complement.
GATAGCCTACTATCTTATTCTAAGGAAGTTTATGCCTGATTGGTATTTTTCATTCATGCCATAATGTTTGTCGGGAATATTCAACCGGAAAACCATGTTTCCAAGACAGTTTCAGTCAAAATCTCACGAAACTTTGTGCGAAGTTCAGCTGTATTTCATTCATGGCATCGGTTCTGAGCATCTCTATACATTCTTCGCCCAATAAACAGTATACAAGCGACAGTCATTGGCCAAACATGGAATCCGTCTTTGGTTGTTTGCTGTATCATTTTAACAGATTCTAATCAGAACAATGGCTTCATCCGTGCCTTGAATCATTTCCGTTGCCAACAACCTGGAACTTGATGTGGACTCTGGGACATGTAAATAGGTTGAGAATCAGTTCATCTAAAGGTCGGAGAAACCACACATCAAGAAAGCTCATTAGTAAGGTGCAGTTTGCGCATTTCCTCATTGAAACTACATTGTTCTTAAATCGCTATCGTTTTTCTAAATTCAATTAGTTTTTCCCATCCCAAATCAGGACTGAACTAATGCTAGTGGGGATTCAGAATCCGATGTTCGCTTCAGTGCCTAACTCTTACTCCTTTCTTTCTGTCATGCTTTTCCCCCCAGCTCAATTCATGGGATCAGTCCCGACTGGAACAGCCGGATGTCGCACGTCGTGAGAATGCTTTCGGTCTTTTGAGCGAGCTATGTGATCTAGTCCGATTGCAACACCCTCCTCATCAAAGCATATACGTTCACTTGGGTGGTGTGAGCTGTGCTCTCCACACCTTGGCTCATGCAGATCTTCAACTTCGGGATGCTGCGTTGGATTATTGTCTGCGACTTGCCTCGGCTATCGACTCTTGTGCAGACAGTGAGAATAAGCGAGCTTTCTATCACCCTCTTATACAACACTGCCTTTGGCAAGAATTATTGCGTCTGCTACGCGATCCACGCGTGGTCGGTCCAAAACGTTTGCATTGCCTTCGATTATTGCGCGGGCTTATCGAACAGTTTCGCTCGGAACAATTGTTCGCTCCGCTCACTCTTTTGCTCGACAGCGGCAGGTCAACTCCGGCAGCAACTGCATCAGACTTTTTTGCCAATCTGCAAAGCGGTGCGGTGTCCAGACAAGCACAAGCGATACGTAGACTTGCTCTGTTTCTTCACAATCCCTTGACCATCGTGGGCAAGAAAGAACTAACTCGAGTAAAGAATCTTCTTCACCTTTCCGATACCGACTTTCCCATCACGGAGCGATTGCTTTGCGATTTTTTCCTGCCACTACTTTTTTTCTACTTGAATCCTCAATTTCATTCCGTTGCTGACCACGATACATTGCTGTTGGAACAGAAACGCCTGATAGACTACTGTTTGGACGCCTTGGGTGCCCTAGCTCGGCGCTTATCGTGGACGTCATATAGAAAGCTCATGGACACGGCAATTTCAAAACTCAACAGCTCCAGCAATCCGGCTTTCGGTGCTCGATTGATGATGACTCTAATCGATGCCTTCGTTCCTCCGGTTTGGTCCTGTAAGGCGTCCACGAATACCGATCCGAACTCTACTGATAGTCAACTGACTACTACGGAACTTCAACCGATGGTTAAAGGTGATCAAGCGGATGCCGAAGAAAAAATGGAGACTGATCAAGCCTCCGTTGAGAAAACCGAACAAGGACAATCATCAAGCACTGATGATCAGACGATTATTTTGGCCTACATGTTGAACGTGGTCAAAAAACTTCAACCATTCATTTCCAGAAGTCATAAGTCTCATACAGACGCTCCTGGAAAACAACCGCAAAAGTTCAATATTGCATTGGTCGTTTCTTTGGTCTCGCTCCTCAAGCGTCTGCCTACAGGTTATCTGGTTGGTCGTCTGCCTCATCTTGTTTTACAAGTGGTCAACGTATTGCGTCCCTCTCCCACATCTCCACCGAAAGTGCGTGCTGATGCAGTGAAGTCCTTGACTCGAGTTGTACGCATATTAGGCCCAGGTAAACCGTTAGATATATTGGTGAGTGTGGTGAGTCAGCAGCTAGACCGTGGTTATGCTGCACAACAAGTTCGTCTATTCACGTTGCACAAGATTCTCGGCGAGTTGGAGTCGTGTCTGACAACTGGAAATATGATCCATCACACCGGGCAGTTGGACACCATTGGCCGTGTGATCAGCAGTCATTATCTAGATGAGTTGGTTGGTTCCCTCGCAGAGGAGATGGATTCACGACGTGCAGCAGGGCACTCCCTATCATCGATTACCACAAACCGTGAGCAAGACGTAACTGATATGCAAACTTCGACGTCAGGTCTAGGTGGGTCCAATACGACGGATCTGCCGGAAGCGAACGGGATCAAGGCCCCCGAAGGCCTTAGTCGTTTATGTCGACTTTTGTCAGAAAGTGGAATAGCAAGACTATTCGAAGATATCGAAAATGCTGTGCTATCCGCAGCAAGTGGATCGGGATTGAAAATGAAACCGGATGGGGCAAATCCGTCCGTTTGTAAAAACTCGGTTGGCTGTGGTTTACGATTCCGATCCCGTGCACTGGCACGCCTCGAAGTGTCCCTTGCTCGCTTACCCACTCGCAACGGAATATTCAGTTTGAGACGCAGCGGCCGTTTATCGGTTTGTAGTTTGGTGCAATTGAGTACACAGATAATTCAGCGCAATCTGAATCAAGTGTTGGCCATAGACTGCACAGATTCAGTGGATACGTCAGCAGCAGTAATAAACAAACCGGGTACCACACGTCCGATAACGGGCTGGAAGCAGCCGAAATCGGCTCCACTTGAACCACGTTGGAGTTACTTGGAGCTCGAGACCGAACCGAGTAGAGATCGTTCAGCAGACTCAGTTGCTCAATCAGACGTGACACAAGCACACTTGCTTGTGAGTTGCGGGTTGCATATTCTAGTCGGCTTGTTACGTTATCGTTGGTTGCAACCGGAGAACACAGAACAAATGATTGAGTTGTCAAAATGTGTACCGCTCATACTGGACTGTCTGCGGTCTAAATACGTACGCGTTCTAGGTGCGGCTCTCCGCTGCTTGAATTTCTTGTTAGTTGTGGCGAGGTCAAAAATGTCTGCTTCCATGATGCCGAATTTTCCCGAGCATCTGAAGACCGCTGGGGATCGCCTGTTTGGCCTTTTGTCTACACATCCAGGTCTACTATCCACAAAGACTGCTGCTACCGATCCATATGCCCAACAATTTGCGTCGAACTTGTATCGAGCTCTTTCTTCGCTAATTCGTCAGCAGAACACATATCCCTTGTCATCGAGTCAGCTTTTGACACTTTTGAATGCGGTCGATATCGAGTTGACACGTGATGCGGCAGCCACTCCTTCATTATCACTCCTGCAAGCTATTCTCCAACGTCGCTTACGTGATTCTGGTTTAGCTAAGGACGANTTGCTGGCGATTTAGACTTACACAATACCGGTTTGATTGTTGCCAAATCGTCTGATAGGGATCAGATGCCCTCAAGCGGAGCAGGTGGTGGTGCGCGACTGGTGGACCTTATCCATCGCTTGCAATTCTTAGCAATCACATCTTCATCCGAACATATTCGTGCAGAAGCAAGATGCTGTCTTGTCCTATTCTTGCTAAACTATCCACACAAAGCCAAATTCGTTCAGAGCTTTGTCGCGTTCTGTTTGCGCCAATTGGAATACAAAAAAGCATTCGGCCGTTCGTCTGCACTAAGTTTGCTAACCGGTCTCACGGCTGACCTACCAATTTCACGGTTAACTGCTAACAATCTGGAGGAAACGATCCTGGTCAGCGTGGGTGCTGCAATCGAAAGGGAATCGGTTCGCGCGCTTCGTGTAAGCATGCTGGCTCTAATTCGCCTACTATTTACTCGTCTTCCGCCAGCACTCGCCGAGGCACACTTTCGTGACTATTTACTCGCTTTCGTTACTGCACCTGCTGCAACTCGAACCTCCGCGAGGTTGCTGGGTTTACAACTCGTCTCGGCCGTCCTTGACTGTCAGCCGTGTCTTGCCTTGTCGAAACTACGACCTACATTGTTAAAGTTGATGGGCACGAATGTATTGCCAACGGCTGCACAACAGTTGCATCAGGTCATACTGACTAATCCTACCGTTCGTCAACTGAGTGGCTTAGCACCGTTGTTTTCCGATCCAAAATTGTGTCCAATGGAAGAGATTGCACGCGCTCAAGCGGTCATGGAGGATGCTGAGTGGGTTGCTGAACTGCATCCAGATTCCGAGATCCGCGATAGTGTTTCGGAAGGTGATGCTGTCAGTGAAGATGACGATATTGATAGTATCAAATCACAAACTGACAATGAACAAGGAGATTTCGTGAAAGAAGATACCGATGAAGTTGATGATGCGGACGATTCCGATGCGGAACCAGATCGCGAAAAAATGCACTTTGAAGAGGCTGAAGAACAGGCTCGGGGTCAGTGTGAATCGTACGTTCCCGCTAGTGAAACAGAACAAACTTGTTCACGATCGGTAAGTGCCGTTCTCTAACAAGCTGGTCGTTTGATATTTGCTGTTTAGTTTTGTCATTTTGGTCTCCAAGTGGTGATTTGTTCACTCATTTACCGGATATCACCTTTGACCTTGGTGTTATTAGTTCTACAAGCATATATATATATATATATATATATATATATATATCCATCGAGAAAGCCTCCCCAACAATTGAAAAAAAAATTTTTTTTTTGCTCCATACACAACAATTTTGGAGACCTGAGCAATAATTACAGTAAAAAACGAAAGCCAAAATCTTTATCAATTCACCTTTGGTTATAATCTACCGTTAAAATACAATAGAATTTCTCAATACAACAACTATATCACGTCCTCGAGAAAGCTTCCAATTTCAGGTCGTATACGCGTTCGTATACCTCGACTGTGTTAAATTTAAAATGTCACCAACTAGGTTTCAATTGGAAATCCCTCTAGTTCGTATTTTGACGTACCGTTTTAGTATTCTGCACACATTTCGAGAAAAAGTGATTCGAATGTTTTCTTTCGATTGTGAATCTGATCTGTACCTATTTATACCATTGGTTTCCGCCAGAAACTGATTATCAGTCAATTTTAAGCCATAGTTGTTTCGTGACGAAAAACGCCTTTGGTACGACCATTTTATGCGGTCGACGACAAAACATACCGGGTACCAGTAAAAAGAAATGTGTATTCCATTGCTACATTCCAGGCAATGCTGCTAGTCTTTCGGACCATTGATTCAGAAAGCACCCAAGGTTCAGAATTTATATTATCCACCCGCTTGTCATGTACCGCTTTTCTTTGCACACGTCATATCGAAAGTAATTGTGGGCTTCAAAGCACCCAATTAAATGTCCTTTTCGGTTACTAAAACGGCGACATTCCATTTACCTTACCACTTTATGTTTCAGTTTTGTCAGTTATGACGTCTCATTTGCTCCACTGTTTTCTTTCTCGTTTGCTATATGATGCAGTTCTAGTTGATCCCTTTAAATTGGCACTCATTTTCAGCGAGATTTTCTTTTCGCCCGTTCCAGTTTTACGCACTATATAGGTGTTTCCTCTTTCGATAGTTTCACAGTTTATCTCAGCGCTGTTGGACAGGATTTCTTGATGACAGTGAGATTAACTTAATCTCGCCATAGGTGTTATTGTCGTGTGTTGTCACGTATGGATGTTTGTCATTGCGAATGCCATGAGTCCGCGAAGGTTGAAACATACGTCCACAGACAACTCGAGGCTGTTGACAGCGGATTCAGCACAATTGCTGTCTACAGCGCAACTGAAAACACACGAAAAGGCTAAAGAACTCCTTTTTGTATGATATGGAAAAGCCGAAACAATCGTCAGTGTTTCTGTCACGAGTTGTAGTTTACTCCGGTGTCCAGAGTCACGCGTTTCGATGAGTGCTCCTTTTAGTTGTTCTCTTTGAAAACGATGATCCTTGCGTATAAGTTCTCTCTGTAACATTTCAATTTTAGGCGCTCGAGAAGCATTACTTGATTGTTGCTCATACAACGGAATACGCCCTCCGTCTTTTACAACGCCTGATGGAAGGTGGAACCGAAGATGACACTAAATCATTGCCAACCAATGGTGATTCGCGAGACACGTACGTAGTGTCTGACTTGATGACATCTGCATGGAGCGTCCTCACCGGAATCACTGAGCTACCTTCAAATTTGAACTCCAAAGAAGGAGAGATAACCCAGAAACGCTCGTCAAAACGCCAACGATATGCGCGTCTGTTGTGCACAGTAGATTCAAAACCGGATCAGTCTGACCGTATGAGTCTCTGTTGTGCGGGATATCGTGGAGCCAGGGAGTGGGCAACGCGTTGTTTGGCACCGTTGCTCCGAGTGGAATCAGCCGCGAACGCAGCTCTACTTTCCGGTGAGAATGTTGAACACTCAGAGTCTGTTCCTGGAGCTGGTTTGACAAAATCCGCATTCTTCAATCAGCTGCGAAAAAAACGAAAGACACGCATCGCGATGGTCAGTTATTTTTCTGTTTTCTGATCCTTCCCTAACATGTTGTTTGTAGTGTTTCTATCCTGAAGCGTAACTAAGGTGCAAAAATCCATGACATTTGAAATGGTGTTATATGCCTTGTCATCGTTAACCAATCCAGTTCGCGTCATCATCTTCCAACATCGTACAACAAACTGACTCATAGAAACATGCAATCCTTTGAAATAATGTGCGATGACTTGATGTGTACACACCTCTGTTTGGGTTTTTATGTTTTTTGTCACCTTTACAGTTGCTAACTGTCCGAAATAATTGGTATTGTTTTCAAGGAACAATTTGATGGGTTTCTCATATACAGTTTTCTCATTTCCATTCATATTTTGCACTCATAACGTTTTCCCGGCATTAAGGATGACCACACAATCGATCTGTCCACAACACAACAATTTTATTTTCAACTTCCCAGCTTGCTCTCTGTTCTCGGTACCCAATTTCCAAATGGATCGATGAATGAACCGTGTCCGTGGTTTGCGGACATTCTTTTACTGTACTCAGAACTTTCTGGTTTGTTGCTAATTCCATTATTGTCTCAAACCAATTACGTTTCCTGTCCCTTCCCATTTCAGCTGGAACTTCTTACTCGGGATACCATATTCCAACTTGATCACGACGCAAAACAACCTTTGAATGAGCAGTGGTCCGATAGTGTAAGTTTACTCACGCGTTACGCTCGTAGTCTGTCTATCATTCATCAATGCCTGTGAACGGAATAACTGTGCCTGTGTTTTGTATGAACCCCGTTTTGGTTTCAGCTGGTGGCCAACCTCGTGCATTTGGGACAGTTGCTGCATTTATCCGCCGGTCGTCGGCCAGTGTTACGCCTATTTCGCAGTATCAATCGAATCGCGTTGGACGAGTTGAATAATCGTCCGAAATGCTATTTTCAAGTACGTTACCGCTACTATCTGTGGGCTGTTTCATTGTAGGTTTTTTCACGACACGATCTGATAACTTGTTCCTCAATTTTCTAGCGCACACTTGTATTGAAAATTACAACAGGACTTCTTCTACGATTGCCCCGACCGAAGACAACCACATTGTTGGAGTTGCTCACCGCGGACCATTCTACACTTCAATTGGAGCCGACTGAATCCGGAGCGGAGAAACCTCGATGCATAGCCTATTTATCTTATCTGCGGGCAGCATCACGTGTTATAGCGCGCGAGTTCCGCCAACGCGAACGACTTGCATTTATGGCCGCCGCGACAATCACCGGCACGGTGGACGATGGCGACAATGATCAACCAGCACTTGCCCGAGCTCGTCTTGGTGGTGTGAAACTGAGCAAAGAACAGTCAGTGCGGGCTCGAGCTAGACGTCGAAAAGCACAGGTGAGATAACTCTTTATGGTGGAACTGAGTGCTTGCTTCTTGAGTTTACCACGCGATAGGGAAGCATCGGGTATGTTCCCTGTTTATTGTTTTTTACTCATCTGTGTGCACATATGGTGGAACAGAATTATACTGGTGGTTTATTCGATGACAGACCAGCAAAACAAGGATATTGGATTCCTGATGATCCGAGTTCCTCTAATACTTGAGTACAGCGACATACCTACCTTATTTTCCACGTGCTTGTGTCTCAATATCCGTTCCAGTATCTGTCCAGGTATAATGCAAATCAAATTCACCATTTTATAAACCAAATTACGGCTAACATGGATCTCGTATTATTTCAGGCACGTCTTCGTCGAGCACTCATGTCCGGAACAATGCGGCCTGAGATGGCACAAGATCTTGTTGCATTGACCGCGGCCAGTCGAGCGCAGGCCGGACCAGATCAGTTGGTGAATGTGATCGAGGCCGCCGAATCCACACTGGAACAAGAGTTCGGCGAGAACGGAGCAACTGTGATCAAATTAGTTTGCAGTCAGGCTACTCGAACGGCGAAAGCCCGTCAACAGGCACGCACAGTGACTAAAGCCACTAAGGAAGCACTTGGTGCTGCTTGGTCAGGTAAAGCGAAGAAACGAATCGCGGAGAACAATTCTGTTCCGAAAACGAAACGGGCTCGAATCGAAAAGAAGCATACTGATGGTGAGTATTTGTTTTTGTTGGCGAATTCGTAACTGTGATATCAACAGACCTCAAGCCTGGATGTATGACTTTGTCCCTTTTGAAGCTCTTTCCATCAGCCGCTTGTCACAACTGTTCATATGCACCACTTTTCATCAGTCTAACCGTATCTGGAGGACACGTGTCTAAGCTGGTTGGTAAAATTCCCGATCTTCGATTTTTGGTTCACGCATAAGTAGGATGCGAGCGGTCGCTGTGTTGCAGCACGAAACACATTAGTTGTGTTACACCGCACTTGAAGTGTTTCTCAGGTTCAATTTCGGTGTTTCCTATCAATCGCGTGTTTTCGTACTGTTTGGTGGGAGTTGTACATTGCGGATGATTTAGTAGCGGATGTCACAATTTCA
>UZAN01047579.1:14253-26061 GCA_900618425.1 Echinostoma caproni | reverse complement strand
GTTGACATTCTTCTATTATGTTGTGCAGAGTGAGGTCGGGGCAATTTTCAATTGACGACAGTATGCGATTGCGTAATTCCGCATCGGCAGATGATCGTAATCCGCTGAAGAATAGGAAACATATGAACTGGTCCATTGAGAGGTCCTTTAGTTTGAACCGCTGTGATAATCTGTACTTGGTATCGGAATTCGAATCGCAATAACTCCGCGCAGTTAAGCTCCAGCCGAACTAGTACGCAGTATGAAATAAAACACCAGAATATTAGAAGTCAAATTATATTACGCGCCGAAATTGTAAAAAGGCAACCAATCATGTAATGAAACAAGAATGTTCAGTTTATACACAATCATCACAACCGCTCAGCCTCCAGGTTGATTCTCCCCGCATATGTCACAAAATCTTCAGACTGTCTTCTTGACTTGAAGGCACTGATATCGTGTATGGAATAATGAAGCTCGAGCACCGAATACTTGGGTAAGGCAATTCACTAATTCGGAAAACTGTATATTCGTTGGTTTACGAGGTGAGATATAGTTAGTATATCGTTCATGTCCAACGGGGCCAAGTTTGCGTATGAACAGACTTATTTATCAGTGTCTTCCCACAGAGCAAATTCCACGACGAATCTATGCCCAAATCTTGCGTACCATGATTCAACGTTAATTCTGGCGAGGTTGTCACTGGTTAGACCTGAATTTCTTGATTAGAGCGATGAAGAAAATTGTTCCATCATTTTGGCTAACGATTCAATGAGCTTGTTGTGGGTATGAAGCCCTTGCATAAACATTTCCATTTGGTCTGACATGATTTTCTTTTGATTCGAACGCTTGGGTTTGTTCAAGTCTCCGATTGTCAGGTTCCCGGATCGCCCAAAGCGAGAAAAAAACAAACAGTTAGATCCCGGTAAGTACGAATCAATGCGTGAAGCAAACGACACTTCAGAAGAGCAGAAATAACATGATAAGAGTTCAAGGTGAATAATATTCTCTTCATATGCTGACCATTGGCACCCCTAATATATATAACTCATCTTCAATGAATGCCTAAAAATATGTGAATATTGTGTTTTCCCTGTTGTCCGATGAACCAGATGGAGAACGAGAGAGGAAGAGAGCTGAGCAAAATTTCCTCCGGACATCTTCCATTCATGAATCTACACGAACATGAAGGATGGTAAAGTGCGTGAAGATGTGCTTGCAAGTAAACTACAAATCGACTACTACGTAGACGTTTTAACGCTACGAAAATGCCACGAAATAGTGGTAAAGTGGTATTTAGCCGTAACTTGACACATTTCCGTGGGTCAGTGTTTCACCGTGGAATTTTTCAGCCTTTGCAACTTGACTATTGTAGAGTTTTTAGTAGTCTGATTAATAGTGCTAACACCATTTAATTGAGCTGCACCGAACATATAATGCTAAATGACAGAATCCCAAAGTTGAACGATTATTCATTCAGTAACGTGAGACTAGGCTTGACAATTTTCAGTTCACCTTCGCCACCGCCCTTCGTTGAATAGTTTGACGCGTTATGTTTGATAAAGATTTACTCAGTGGTAACGTAAATGCTACGACTGAGGTCTAAGCGATGAAATCTGCTGTCGATGAGCTCAATGCAGCCATGAATAGAATTGTTGAACTAGAATATCGTCTAAAAGCTTATGAACACCTATTGAACGCTGATGGAAGAGATGCTGTTGTTACGCTGAATTATGTAAATCGTGTTGTTCTTGAATCAGATGGAAATAACAAAACAAGATCAGCTGAACCTGTAAAACCTGTAATACCTCATCACCAGTCCGGCGCCCTTCTGGAGCGTCTCATTCGTATGGTGATTCTCCCCTGCGTTTATTTTGCAGGGTTTGAGTCTCTCTCGGTGTTCTTGACTTCGAGAACAGTTGTCCAGAAATTTTACCGAAAGATACATCTTCTGTCGCAGAGAACATTTCATTACTCGTTAACCTCCCAAGACGGGCGTTTTGTATTTTGACTGTGATCCAGCTTGACTGTGATCCGTAGCTTCCAGTTAAGTGTAATGAAGACCGTCGGCGACCCCGAAACGCAGCTGCACTACTGCGTCAGTGAGGCGAAAGTGACCATTGAAAGTTGTATAAAATGTCCACTAGAAGAAGGCCTATAGGGTGCCTTTACCATTTTGAAGTATCAGTTCGCCAGACCGTACATGATCATCCGGTGTTATAATAACGAATTGTCGGCGGCCCGCCGTTGATTACTGACGAGGTACAGTCGCTCAATAGATTATCTGACGATTTGAATTCCTGTGTCATCACCTTCAAGTAGCTAAACTAAAGCCAATTTGAATGCATCGCCTACTATCGCACCCGCGGTAGGATGACTGCCTGAACTTCTGAAGACAGAATGGTCCAGGAAAGCTTTGAGTATCTTACGTGACTCTAGAGAACCAACTTTCACCGATCTATGGCAGTTGGTTCAAGAGCAAAGCGGAGTCTCGACTACTACATTGACATTTTAACGCTAGGAAAATGCCACGAAATAGTGGTCTATATAGCCGTAACTTGACAAATTTCCGTATCATTTTTATTCTTAGCTGAATAGCAGGAAATCGATGACGAAAAACACGGAAGTAGACGGGACGTCTCACTGTGATCACTTACGTACCATATGGATGGCTATCTGACCATACGGTATCTACAGAACAGGGAGTTAAGCTTCCAAAGACATTCAGATGGAAACAGCCGAAGTTTTGAGAACGTTTTACATTACCTCAGTTAAATAGAGTTTTCAGAAAAGGCCACAACAAATGTCAGCTTACATCTACATTAGCCACAAATGGACGAAAGCTCCGCCGCCGCAGACACGATCAACGCCTCAAACGCAGGGCCAGAGTAAATTCCCAGGAAAGAAAGTAAAACGTTTCAGCATTTGTAATTTGACATTTTAACGCTAGGAAAATGCCACGAAATAGTGGTCTATATAGCCGTAACTTGACAAATTTCCGTATCATTTTTATTCTTAGCTGAATAGCAGGAAATCGATGACGAAAAACACGGAAGTAGACGGGACGTCTCACTGTGGTCATTTACGTAGCATATGGATGGCTACCTGACCATGCAGTTGATCATACTTGACCCAGTTTTGCTTTCCTATTGCTCGAACACTTCCCAGTCCGTTGAGTCCTGCGCGCGCATGCAATTACGCAACAATGTTACCTTATGTCGAATAGATGCATTCATTACCAGAAACTAGTGAAAATAAAAGAAAGACCAGTAGTGTATGTAAGATTTCCGCATATGTATATCCATAAATATATGAAGATATTTGTTGAGCATGGAAATAACAAATACTACTCCTTGTTCGTTAAGTTGTCCAACCGTGCTTTTAAACAATTCTCTTCATCGTCCGACTGGTATGTTCTCTGTAGAATATACAATATTGATGCTTGTAGACGGCATGTGAAATGGAATTAGTTTTCTTGTTAGACTGTTTTCATCGCGCATATGGCTACTCTTTGAAAATGTGATACTACGGCGTCTTAGATGATTATGGGTATAACATTTGCGTGACTAAAATTTGTTTCTGTGATTGACATTCTCTCGCCTCTCTCTCTCTCTCGCTCAATCCGGCCATTTGTTAATTGGTATGGTTCATTATTGCTTCTGTAAACAATAGCGATTTCAAAACTTGTTTGATTTCGCTGGCTCGAACATTAACATTCCACTTGTTCTTTTAATCGTATGGTTCGCCTACTAGGGATCGCGGTCGATTATGTTTACGAGCTACATTGTATCACTGTAGATAAGAGTATTATACGTGATTCCACTATTGACCGGTATTTGTTGTGTTCTCTTTCTGTTAGACGATTCGTTTAATGGTTGGGTTTGCGATAAAGAAACGTACAAAGTTCGGGATCATGAGGTTGTTCTGTTGAACAATACGCGCATAAGATAGTTTCGATTTTTTGTTCGTGAGAATTTTTGATCTTTTTTTCATTATTCAGTCTGTGGAAAAGCTTCCGTTTGGATACGAAGCTTGGATTCCTGCTTACATTGTGTTGTCATTTGCTGAACCTACTGAAACTATGCATTTGTTTTTTGACATTATGATTCCTCTCTTGTTCTTTCTACTGAAGTTCTGATAGTGAATCTTTATTCTTCTCTTCTTCACGAGCAATGGAGTTTGAAAAGATGTAAGAGTAAGGATGCTGCTGCTGCCCTCTCGTCCGGTAAGTCTTCTCCGGCTACCTTACTTTCATATGGAACTGCTGATGTTTGATCCACTTATGTTGCATGTTACCTGACGCCAGTCACTGGGGAAGTGTTTAGAAAACAATGCTTAAGACCGTCAGAAAGATATTTTGAGCAATATCTCACAACCAGCGAATGACAGATGAGATTTTACTTACATAGTTTGCTGAAGTAGAAAAATTGTAAACAATCGTCCATTAACTCCAATATCCGATGATGTTCGGGATTTCGAAGTTCTCGTGCGTTCGTCTTTGGCGAAGAGTTCATGCAATGGTTGACACTTTCTGGAAACGATGGAAGTCTGGATAGTTGGCCTCTCCAGAAGAAAGGTACACATGGCAGAAAGAGGGTAGGGAGTTGAAGGCAGGAAAACTGGTGCTTGTGACCACTGAAGGTGTCCATAGAAATTACTGGCCATTAGGAGATATTGTTGAGTTCTTCCTAGCCAAAATGGATTATTGAGCGAAGTATCGATTCGCACAGCTCATGGGGCTTTGCGACGTGATGTACGCAAGTTATGTTGGCTAGCGGGTGATGACGATTAAATGAAGGATTCATTTTTATTTGCGTTATGACTATTTTCGATGGTTGTTCCCGGTGAGCATTTTTGTTTGTAAAGGTTACTTGATACGTTTTTGTTGATTACTTATTTCTTGATAAGAGTCAATTTTGCAGCTTGCCTTCGTATATATGACCATGCTTGTTTAGAACTAGTATGAGTTCGTTGATTGATGAAACACAGTCGGTTTACTTGTTGTCTGTTCATTGCCAGTTTAGTGGAATGTCTGAGTATTCGAAAAAAGCACTTTGCAGGAATATTGTAGTTGATGACGGAGAATCCGCCTTATTTCAGAAAGAAAATACATGATGGTGCACTTATCACCCGAGTACACACTCGATCTGTTTAGATTGAGCCTATATAATTGTTTGTAAACCACAATAACTATGGCATCAATATTGGGTGGGATATTGTTTTGGTAGCTCTCACTGATCGGGTGTGGTGAATGCACGTAAAGCTGTTGCTTCATGCCTCCTAGCTCTGAGGAAACCACCCGCACCAAGATGCCAGACAGTTCCGAAAATGCGGCAGTAACAGACAGATCAAAGTAATTTAAATGATGTCATCAAGTGGTCCATATCCCAAAGATCCTCACAGACTGCCTGAAACGTTTTATGTTTTTTACATTTTTTGCGTCAATGAGGGTTAGATGTCTGTTTCTTGTATTTTCGGACCTCTCTGTATTCCGAACGTTTTGGGTCATTGTCAGAACTGGAACTGCGAACTTTCGGTTTAGTAATAACACCGCATTTAAATGCATGCCTTTCGGGGGGAATTATTATTTTTCGCTCTTCCAACGTGTGAAACGCACACTTAAGATCATAAGCGTTTCCAGGTTCCTGTTAAAAACCGAATGGCCTAATCCAAACGTTTGTCGTCTAAATTGATTGAACCATTCACAGGTAATGACCGTCGATCGGATATCTTAAGGGCAAGTCTTTGAGGTCCCTACCCAAACGTTTGCGGTTCGAGTCCTGACATAAAATTACACACCGCTGAAGAGTCCCGAACAGGATGAAACACCTGTCCAGTGCTCTTTGTCGATCATCACACAAATTTCCAGTGCATTTAAGTGGAGAATAAACGATATTCCAAGGAGTGAAATAAGTCGAGTCAAGTGAAGTCAGTAGTAGCTTTATGCACCCCGATGGGTGTATTTTCAGCAATTGCACCATAGTTGTGGAATCAAATTTACAAAATCATTACATAATGAAACTGAAAGCAATGAGGTGTTTGTCAATGATGCAAGCGATTGCGCAATTCTGTGGAAATTTTGTCCTTGTCTATAAGTAGACGTGCTACATATGGCAGAGCAGAATTGCGATAAGCACAGTTACGTGCAAATAAAAGTTTAGGTCTTGCGCGTGTGTATGATGTAGATACACCTTTTGAAAATTCATTGTGTAATAAGTGGTGATTGTCTGAGAGTATTTTGGTGGCGAAATTTTCACATGCTTGTAGGTGTCTGTCAATGATAGAATCCGCGAGTTTATCCCACACTGAAGATCATCAACAGTGCCTAGTGNGTGCCTGTGAAATACCGAATGGGCTACTCCATAAGTTCATCGTGTAAATGGTAAAACAGCTTAAGATACGCTAGGGTAAGGACTACAGTTTTTGTACGTCCGAACAAACGAACGGATAAACAAAGAAAAGAAAAATCAGTGGTTTGATGAAACTTCAACGACTGCCATATTACGATAATTGCTGGTCAAAGAGAGTGGTGTGCATACGGAAGAACATGCGAAACTAGAAGCCAGAATGCGACGACCACATTTCAACATACGATATTTTGAAAAGCAACATGGAGCGGTTAGTATCTACAGTTCTTCAGCTTCTCATCAATGCATTGCAAAGATGAACTTGTTCCTTCGATCCAAGAACATTTTCCTCCAAATGCACTGCGAGAAAAGGAATAATTTTTAAAGAGGACGTAGCTGCAAAGTGGCTTGCACAGAAAGATTTATTAATATCTATAATAAACAATCTCAACCGGATACCCATATCCAGCTGTTCTCCATAAAGCCCTCTGTACCAAACCATTCTTCAAGGGAGATCACCTTCTGAGCGGTGTACGCCAAAGCTTAAAGTCGTCTAGGAACAGCACATTCCCAGCTGTTCAACTTAGAGCTAATATTTGTACTCGTGCAATGGAGTTGAACTAACGTAAACAAGATCAGCAATCCAGTTCTACCTCACACTGTGAAACAGTCTACCTACAGCTGCGGTGAAGCATACATAGGCAGAACCAACCGTCAATTACCACAACTATTGGTCGAACACACTCCGTCCTATAATCTGGCGGTCACACGGAACCTGGGGNNCTGGGGTCATCTAGTAAAAATACATGATGGCAACGAAAAATAATTGATTCCACTTCCACTTTCAAACCAGTAACATGCTACCGCAAAGCAAACCCCATGACAGTTAGTGAAGCCTCATTAATCAGATTACATCAATCCGTTTTGACAGCCTAAAATTTAATGATGCAATCAGTTCGCCTGTCGTGGAGTTAGTCTTTTGTTTTTAATTTTGATAAACCTTGTCTATCTGTACACTTCCGTTCAATACGATTTACCTACCTAATGTGCTATTTATTTTCCTGTTTGTTTTATATCAGCGGTTGTGTAGATTAAAAGAATGGTTAACTTCTCGCGACATGTTTCTACATTGAGACTTGATACGCCCACGTAGATACGTAAGTAGAAAGTTTGATCAGTGATATTAAACGCTCCCCCTAGTAGGTAGGCAAAGACGCATCTTCGACTGTCCCACACACAGAGATCGATCCAGTAGAGAACAATAAGCCATTAAGGAACCAAAACGAAGTGAGACAAAAAGATGTTTAGTATTCGGAATAGGAATCGAAGTCAAATAGAGCGAACTTGGATTTGGACTAAAAGCCCTTTGAATAGCGCGAAGTCATGTAGAAACGAGACGAGCTGTGGATGGTTAATTCTATTAAAAAAAATCATGCAAATAGATATCACAAGCATCTAATCGACAACGATATGGTTCATTTGATTGCCTTATTGCATTCAGCTAATCCGATTGGTGCCACTTGAGACCACAAGATTGGACGGGAAATCTGTTTCCTGATTAGCTAGCTAGAAGCTGCACCATGTTGCGTGCATACTCGTTACACGTTCACCACGTATGTCAGGGGGTAAAAATCAAATCCAATAAAAGCCTAATTCTATAACCAGAAACACCTCACGAAAATGGTGTAAAAGAAATAGAAGGTATATTTGATGAAAAGAAATATTCCGATTGGTGGTAGAGCAGAAAAGCACAAACATCGCTAACGTGCATATTGTCATTAGAGGTCATGTCATCATTAATATCGAGATAAATGCGAATTCTTCAAGAACAGAACCAGATTAAGTAGACAGAACTAGGAACAATAGCTGAGGAACTCAGAGCTGAGGTAGAAGCAATCAAAGTAATTTGGTTGAGGGAAGATGACCATATATCACTGACCATCATGAACAGGTCAGAGATCCACAAGTAGGATGATGACCATTTGAGTATGAAGCAATAGTTAGCTACAAGGAAGTACCTCAACAAAAAATGGAATTTGCACGTTCGCAATAGTAGTGTTTCATGTGTACAATCGCTCTGTTTTCCTATACTAATAAAGCTATTGTAATCATTGTGCAAAGGAGTCAATAAGCCACAAATTTGGAGAAGAACTGATAACTAATCGGGGTATGGGGCGTGTTAAAGGTCCAAACAAAAGATGGTAGCCTAAGAAGACTACACCCTACCAGGAAACCAGTGAGAAAGAATAATACGTCCGGAGCAAGAATCCTAGAATCGGTTCCTCACTGGGATCCCCATCAATAGGTGCATGGTATTGTGAGACTTGGGAATTAATGAACAGCATCTATCGATGTACTTGCGTGAGTGGTATCTCATACCATAAATGACCTAGGAAGAGTGATCCTCTATAGACAAAGATGATGTTCACTTCTGGAGAGCCCTTAATATCCAAACTGAAAACAAGAAATTTCATTAAACTAGATATGCGGTTGCTGGTGAATTAGAATGGGAAGTTCGGACCGAATATGCCTCCGCAGAATAACCGTGGCGTAAATTGAGAAAACAGTAATCAAATAAAAACTATTTATTTTAAAATGAAAGCACCGCCAGTATTTCCTGCACTTATATTTTTCCTGCTTTCATATTTACTTGTTTTCTTCAATATCAACCTCTTAGGTGTTACTGCCCAACCATCCAGATCGGCATCTCTCTTGAACTACGTTTATCGGCTTTGTATACACTTAATGAACTCATTAGTTCTTATATTTAAACTCCTTCTCAGATGCGCAATCAGAACGGGACCGGAAGTGATACTTTTGATGTATTCGTGCTTTCCTCGGTACAATACGCCCACGTCTTCGATCGAGACCAAGTAACTTCATCAACCATCAGCAGATCACGCAAAGGTTTTACTTTCCCTAGCAAACATGAACAAATATTTCTCACATTGAATAGCAATAACCACAGATTTGATATACTGGGGAGACAGTACTTTGGCCGACATGCATTGCTTTGTTTTTTCTTACTATTTACTAATCATGACAGAGCAAATCATTCCACGATTTCCGATGGAAACACATTGTCTGATATTGGAGAGGTGCTTTCACAAATCGAGCGATCTCGCTTGTAATGGTTCCGGTTCGCCCATGTGCTCTCTTAGTAGCCACAGACATGCACTTTTATCCACGAGACTGGTCGCCAATATCAGCGTATGTGCGTGGGTATCTTTGTCCAAAACGGTAATGAAAAAACACAGAGGCAGTCCACGAAATTGTGTTCACGCGTAAAAAAACACCCGTTGTCACTAACATGACACAGATGTTGACTGAAGCACAGCGGTTTGCATTCGACAGATATTACTATTTTCTTCGGATAACAGTTACCCGACAGTTACCGTACTGCGGCAACAGTTTGGTGAGAGCCCGACAACAAAGTCCCATATAGCCTCACCACCCCTTCCGAGTACTGTCTGAGTTCTATGCCAATCCCATGGGAGTCCCGTCCGAGGCTGTTTGCACTTGCCATGCGAGTCACACAGGTCTCTATATGAAGGCAGTCTAAAATCATGTGAAAGACTATTTGTAATCAAATATACAAAACCTACCCTGTCCCTCAAAGTGCATTCAACTTTTGACTAATTCTCATGTGCCTTTCTTATTCAGGTCAAATACTCTAGACCACTATCCTTCTGGAAACTACGTACCTGGACTATTCAACGTTCGCCCAATCAATCAATCAATCAATCAATCAATCAATCAGTAAATCAGACTATCCATCTATCTACTTATCTTTCTATCTTTTTTATTTACCCATATGCTACCTTAAAAATCAAAAGTTTCTCTCATAAAAGAAAATTGAAACCAGTTTGAAGATAAAAAAGAGGTTGCAACTTATTAAAATAAGTACACGATATCTTGAAATTTATCATGTCAACTTCATCTTATTCTTATGTTATGAAAACAAATACTTGTAGCACAGTTTTACAGAAGTTTACAGAAGTTTCACAACCAGCGTTCTTTTTGGGAATGAATCCACATCACCTCGTTTTCTCCATTTCTATTTGTAGTCTTATACACGAAATTATATGCATCGAAACACTGGATGAAGCTGTCAACATACGGACTAGTTTTGACATCACGACGGGCCTCCACTTAAATATGAAACTTTTCACAAAAATAATTTCAATGAATATCCGGGACAGCTAACTCTGACCAGTTTTGACCACTAACTGATAAATAGTTAAATTTAATACATTTGATATTGCAAGCAGCCACTTTGGAGAATTTCGATGTGAACGGCATCTAACATTCGGATCAATGATTGCTGGTAAAATATCAGGCGGATAACTGTAAATCTGTGTTGTTTCAAACATGAACAGCAGTATTAGCATCTTCCTCAGACTTGCCTCCCAGGGTGGTTATATAATGCGCGGGATCATGTCGAACATTCCCCTGCAGCACAGCTTCCATTGATACTGTATACCGAGGACTTCCTTTGGACAGTAGAAAAGAAAGAAACAGCCACAAAATTCTGCTTCACGTCGTCTACCAGTTCGCCTGCAGTTGCGGTGATACATCGATAGTACGAATCCACTCTTGTCACAACGGGTGCCCAACACATTTCTAACTGGTTGGTACAATTTGCGCGTTTGTGCTGGCCTTTGATTATGTACCACGGAAACTTTTGTGGTTCCTGTTGTTTGTCATCGGGAAAAACCGATGAGTATTCTCAAGTGCAATTCATGCGAGTACTCTCAAATAATATTACTGCATTCTAAGCATAAAATGTCCCTCATGTACCATCCACTTCGATTTGTTGTCAAATGAATCTCTAATGCGAGCTGACTACTTTATGTTCATACACCGGTCGGCAAAATCATGTGAAACAAAAAGATTATGTGAAGACACTATTGGGACCCTCGATATCTCGTCTTTATTGTCTGATTTAAGTGGGACATATGGCCAGATTTCATTTCTAATTTCTGGTTGAGGTGATACACCTGCAAGCCAATTCCTCTACTCGATTATCTTCGTTTTGGGCGGAAGATGAGCAGAAACCAATCCGACATAGTCCTATATAGGATTTTTACAACTTATCCTTCATCATCCTCGCATACTGTAAAACTGAAATATGTCAAGAGCATGATTTTCTTGATTTTCTGCGCAACTGTAGTAGACCATATATTTCGCAAGCATTACTTACGCAGTTTATAACTAATAATCGGAACATTAGATACATATATATTTCATAATAAGTACTATAAGATTGCTTAGACAAAATTCCTCTAGAAGCACACGACCGGTTTCGTGGTTCTTGCCGCTCGTGAAATATGCATATCCCGTAATCTTTTGTCAGTTTCTTCCTATAATTGTCCCCAGGAAGTGTATTTTCACCACAATAACCTTGTTTACAACACTGGGTGATTTCTGGATGGAGAGCTCATGCAGAGCCAATCCATTAAAGAATAAAAGCTGTGACTCC